>VHQL01000232.1:0-10542 GCA_014673565.1 Sebastes schlegelii
CACTCCTCCATGTCACTCCTCCATGTCACTCCTCCATTTCCCTCCTCATGTCACTACTCCATGTCACTACTCCATGTCACTCCTCCATGTCGCTCCTCCGTGTTGCTCCTCCACATCAATTCTTTATGTCACTCCTCCATGTCACTCCTCCCGTCACTCTACATGTCGCTATTCCATGTGACTCCTCCTGTCGCTCCACTAACTCACTCCTCCACGTCGCTCCTCCATGTTGCTCTTCCATGTCACTCCTCCATGTCACTTCTATATATCTTCCTTGTCATCCTCCATGTCCCTCCTCCATTTCACTCCTCCACGTCACTCCTCTATGTCAGTCCTCCATGTCACACCTCTATGTCACTCCTCCATGTCGTTATTCCATGTCACTCCTCCATGTCGCTACACCAACTCACTCTTCCATGTCAATACACCAACTCAAACCACTTTGTCCATTCTCCATGTCATTCCTCCATGTTGCTCCTCCATGTCACTCCTCCATGTCACTCCTCCATGTCGCTACTCTATGTCACTCCTCCATGTCGCTACATCAACTCAATCCTCCTTGTCACTCCTCCATGTCGCTCCTCCATGTTGCTCCTCCATGTCACTCCTCCATGTCACTCATCCTTGTCCCTCTGCAATGTCACTCCACCATATCAATCTTCCTTGGTGATCCGCCCTGTCACTTATCCATGTCACTCTTCCATGTCTCTCCTCACGTCACTCCTCTATGTCACTCCTCCATGTCACTCCTCCATGTCACTATAACAACTCACTCTTCCATGTCACTCCACCATTTCACTGTTCCATGTTACTCCTCCAGTTCACTCCTCCATGTCGTTACTCAAAGTCACTCATCCATGTCACTACACCAATTCACTCCTCCATGTCCATCCTCCATGTCACTACTCCATGTCACTCCTCCATGTCGCTCCTCTGTGTTGCTCCTCCATGTCACTTCTCCAAGTCACTCACCCATGTCCTTCCACGATGTCACAACACCATATCAACTCTCCTTCCTGATGAACCCTGTCACTTCTCCAAGTCACTCCTCCATGTCCTCCTCCATGTCACTACTCCATGTCACTCCATGTCGCTCCTCCAGGTCACTCTTCCATGTCGCCACTCAAACTCACTCCTCCATGTCATTACACCTACTCACTCCTCCATGTCACACCTCCATGTCACTCCTCCATGTCGCTACAGCAACTCATTCCTCATGTCAACCCTCCATGTCGCTACTCCATGTCACTTCTATATGTCTTCCATGTCACTGTCCCCATCCATGTCACTCCTCCACATAACTCCTACATTTCACTCCTCCAAGTCACTCCTCTATGTCACTCCTCCATGTCACACCTCCATGTCACTCCTCCATGTCGTTATTCCATGTCACTCCACCATGTCGCTACACCAACTCATTACTCATGTCACTCCTCCATGTCACACCTCCATTTAACTCCTCCATGTCGTTATTCCATGTCACTCCTCCATGTTACTACACCAACTCATTACTAATGTCACTCCTCCATGTCGCTACTCCATGTCACTCCTCCACGTAACTCTATGTCACTCCTCCATATCACAACCTCCATGTCACTCCTCCATGTCGTTATTCCATGACCCTCCTCCATGTCGCTACCCCAACTCATTACTCATGTCACTCCTCCATGTCGCTACACAAAGTCACTCCTCCATGTCACTACACAAACTCACTCCTCCATGTCACTCCTCGATGTCGCTCCTCCGTGTTGCTCCTCCGTGTTGCTCCTCCATGTCACTTCTCCAAGTCACTCACACCATGTCCCTCACGATGTCATTCCACCATATCAACCCTCCTTCCTGATCAACTCTGTCACTTCTCCAAGTCACTCCTCCATGTCCCTCCTCCATGTCACTACACTCGATCAATCCTCTATGTCACTCCTCCATGTCACTCCTCCATCTCACTCCTCCATGTCGTTATTCCATGTCACTCCTCCATGTCGCTACACCAATCATTACTCATGTCACTCCTCCATGTTGCTCCTCCGTGTTGCTCCTCCATGTCACTCTCCAAGTCACTCACCCATGTCCCTCCACGATGTCATTCCACCATATCAACCCTCCTTCTGATCAACCCTGTCACTTCTCCAAGTCACCCCTCCATGTTCCTCCTCCATGTAACTACTCCATGTCACTCCTCCATGTCGCTCTTCCATGACGCTCCTCCATGTTGCTCCTCCACATCAATCCTCTATGTCATTCCTCCATGTCCCTACTCCATGTGACTCCTCCATGTCGCTCCACCAACTTACTCCTCCACGTCGCTCCTCCATGTTGCTCTTCCATGTCACTCTCCATGTAAACTCATCTATGTCCCTCCGCATGTCACTACACCAATCAATCCTTCTTGTCACTCCTCCATGTCACTTCTATATGTCTTCCATGTCAATCCTCCATGTCACTCCTCCATGTCACTCATACATGTCACTTCTATTTGTCTTCCATGTCACTCCTCCATGTCCCTCCTCCATGTCACTCCTCCACGTAACTCCTCTATGTCACTACTCCATGTCACACCTCCATTTAACTCCTCCATGTCGTTATTCCATGTCACTCCCCATGTCGCTACACCAACTCATTACTCATGTCACTCCTTCATGTCGCTACTCCATGTCATTCCTCCATGTCACTCCTCCACGTAACTCCTCTGTCACTCCTCCATGTCACACCTCCATGTCACTACTCCATGTCGTTATTCCATGACCCTCCTCCATGTCGCTACACCAACTCATTACTCATGTCACTCCTCCATGTCGCTACTCCATGTCACTCCAAGTCACTCACCCATGTCCCTCCGCCATTCTCTCCTCCATGTCGCTATAACAACTCACTCCTCCATGTCACTACACCATTTCACTCCTCCATGTCACTCCTCCAGGTCACTCCTCCTTGTCGCTACTCAAAGTCACTCCTCCATGTCACTACACCAACTCACACTCAATGTAACTTCTCCATATCGCTCCTCCATGTCCCTCCTACATGTCATTCCTCCATGTCACTCCTCCATGTCACCCCTCCATGTCACTCCTCCATGTCACTCCTCCATGTCGCTCCTCATGTCGCTATTCCATGTGACTCCTCCATGTCGCTCCACCAACTCCTTCCTCCATGTTACTCCTCCATGTCAATCCTCCATGTCAGTCCTTTATGTCACTCATCCAAGTTACTGCTCCATGTCACTCCACCATTTCACTCTCCTTGTCACTCCTCTATGTCACTCCTCCATGTCACACCTCCATGTCACTCCTCCATGTCGCTACAGCAACTCATTCCTCATGTCAATCCTCCATGTCGCTACTCCATGTCACTTCTATATGTCTTCCATGTCAATGTCCCTCATCAATGTCACTCCTCCACGTAACTCCTCCATTTCACTCCTCCACGTCACTCCTCTATGTCACTCCTCCATGTCACACCTCCATGTCACTCCTCCTTGTCGTTATTCCATGTCACTCCTCCATGTCGCTACACCAACTCATTACTCATGTCACTCCTCCATGTTGTTACTCCATGTCACTCCTCCATGTCACCTCTATATGTCTTCCATATCACTCCTCCATGTCCATCCTCCATGTCACTACTCCATGTCACTCTCCAAGTCACTCATCAATGTCCCTCCAAGATGTCACTCCACCATATCAACCCTCCTTCCTGATCAACCCTGTCACTTCTCCAAGTCACTCCTCCATGTAACTCCTGCATGTAGCTACTCCATGTCACTACTCCATGTCACTCCTCCATGTTGCTCCTCCGTGTTGCTCCTCAAAGTCACTCCTCCATGTAACTCCTCCATGTAGCTACTTCATGTCACTCCTCCATGTCGCTACACAAACTCACTCCTCATGTCACTCCTCCATGTCACTCCTCCATGTCACTCCTCCATATCAACCCTCCTTGGTTATCCGCCCTGTCACTTCTCCATGTCTCTCTTCCATGTCTCTCCTCCATGTCACTCCTCTATGTCACTCCTCCATGTCAGTCCTCCATGTCACTTCTCCATGTCTCTCCTCCACGTCACTCCTCTAAGTCACTCCTCCAAGTGACTCCTCCATGTCACGCCAACATGTCTCTCCTCCATGTCGCTATAACAACTCACTTCTCCATGTCACTCCTACAGGTCACTCCTCCATGTCGCTACTCAAAGTCACTCCTCCTTGTCACTACACCAACTCACTCCTCAAGGTCACTCCTCCATGTCATTACTCCATGTCACTCCTCCATGTCACTCCTCCATGTCACTCCTCCATGTCGCTACAACAACTCATTCCGTATGTCACTCCTCCATGTCGCTCCTCCGTGTTTCTCCTCCAAGTCACTCCTCCATGTAACTCCTCCATGTAGCTACTCCATGTCACTCCTCCATGTCGCTCCTCCGTGATGCTCCTCCACATCAATCCTCTATGTCACTCATCCATGTCACTCCTCCATGTTGCTATTCCATGTCAGTCCTCCATGTCACAACACCAACTCACTCCTCTACGTCACTCCTCATGTCACTCCTCCATGTCGCTACACCAACTCAACCCTCCTTGTAACTCCTCCTTGTCACTCATCCATGTCATTCCTCCATGTCAGTTTATGTCACTCCTCCAATTCAATCCTCCATGTCATCTCTATATGTCTTCCATGTCACTACTCCAGGTCACTCCTCCAAGTTGCTCCTCCGTGTTGCTCCTCCATGTCACTCCTCCAAGTAACTCATCCATGTCCCTCTGCCATGTCACTCCTCCATGTCGCTATTCCATGTCAATCATCCATGTCGCTACACCACCTCAAACCTCTTTGTCCATCCTCCATGTCACTCCTCCGTGTTGCTCCTCCATGTCACTCCTCCAAGTCACTACTTCATGTCACTCCTCCATGTCACAACACAAACTCAATCCTCATTGTCACTCCTCCATGTCACTCATCCATGTCATTCCTCCATGTCACTCCTTTATGTCATTCCTCCAATTCACTCCTCATGTCACTCCTCCAGGTCACTCCTCCTTTCGCTACTCAAAGTCACTCCTCCATGTTACTACACCAACTCACTCCTCAATGTCACTCCTCCATGTCACTATAACAACTCACTCTTCCATGTCACTCCACCATTTCACTGTTCCATGTTACTCCTCCAGTTCACTCCTCCATGTCGTTACTCAAAGTCACTCATCCATGTCACTACACCAATTCACTCCTCCATGTCCATCCTCCATGTCACTACTCCATGTCACTCCTCCATGTCGCTCCTCTGTGTTGCTCCTCCATGTCACTTCTCCAAGTCACTCACCCATGTCCTTCCACGATGTCACAACACCATATCAACTCTCCTTCCTGATGAACCCTGTCACTTCTCCAAGTCACTCCTCCATGTCCCTCCTCCATGTCACTACTCCATGTCACTCCTCCATGTCGCTCCTCCAGGTCACTCTTCCATGTCGCCACTCAAACTCACTCCTCCATGTCATTACACCTACTCACTCCTCCATGTCACACCTCCATGTCACTCCTCCATGTCGCTACAGCAACTCATTCCTCATGTCAACCCTCCATGTCGCTACTCCATGTCACTTCTATATGTCTTCCATGTCACTGTCCCCCATCCATGTCACTCCTCCACATAACTCCTACATTTCACTCCTCCAAGTCACTCCTCTATGTCACTCCTCCATGTCACACCTCCATGTCACTCCTCCATGTCCGTTATTCCATGTCACTCCACCATGTCGCTACACCAACTCATTACTCATGTCACTCTCCATGTCACACCTCCATTTAACTCCTCCATGTCGTTATTCCATGTCACCCTCCATGTTACTACACCAACTCATTACTAATGTCACTCCTCCATGTCGCTACTCCATGTCACTCCTCCACGTAACTCCTCTATGTCACTCCTCCATATCACACCTCCATGTCACTCCTCCATGTCGTTATTCCATGACCCTCCTCCATGTCGCTACCCCAACTCATTACTCATGTCACTCCTCCATGTCGCTACACAAAGTCACTCCTCCATGTCACTACACCAACTCACTCCTCCATGTCACTCCTCGATGTCGCTCCTCCGTGTTGCTCCTCCGTGTTGCTCCTCCATGTCACTTCTCCAAGTCACTCACCCATGTCCCTCCACGATGTCCATTCCACCATATCAACCTCCTTCCTGATCACTCTGTCACTTCTCCAAGTCACTCCTCCATGTCCCTCCTCCATGTCACTACACCTCGATCAATCCTCTATGTCACTCCTCCATCACTCCTCCATCACTCCTCCATGTCGTTATTCCATTCACTCCTCCATGTCGCTACACCAACTCATTACTCATGTCACTCCTCCATGTTGCTCCTCCGTGTTGCTCCTCCATGTCACTCCTCCAAGTCACTCACCCATGTCCTCCACGATGTCATTCCACCATATCAACCCTCCTTCCTGATCACCCTGTCACTTCTCCAAGTCACCCCTCCATGTTCCTCCTCCATGTAACTACTCCATGTCACTCCTCCATGTCGCTCTTCCATGACGCTCCTCCATGTTGCTCCTCCACATCAATCCTCTATGTCATTCCTCCATGTCCCTACTCCATGTGACTCCTCCATGTCGCGCCACCAACTTACTCCTCCACGTCGCTCCTCCATGTTGCTCTTCCATGTCACTCCTCCATGTAACTCATCTATGTCCCTCCGCCATGTCACTACACCAACTCAATCCTTCTTGTCACTCCTCCATGTCACTTCTATTGTCTTCCATGTCAATCCTCCATGTCACTCCTCCATGTCACTCATACATGTCACTTCTATTTGTCTTCCATGTCACTCCTCCATGTCCCTCCTCCATGTCACTCCTCCACGTAACTCCTCTATGTCACTACTCCATGTCACACCTCCATTTAACTCCTCCATGTCGTTATTCCATGTCACTCCTCCATGTCGCTACACCAACTCATTACTCATGTCACTCCTTCATGTCGCTACTCCATGTCATTCCTCCATGTCACTCCTCCACGTAACTCCTCTGTCACTCCTCCATGTCACACCTCCATGTCACTACTCCATGTCGTTATTCCATGACCCTCCTCCATGTCGCTACACCAACTCATTACTCATGTCACTCCTCCATGTCGCTACTCCATGTCACTCCAAGTCACTCACCCATGTCCCTCCGCCATTTCTCTCCTCCATGTCGCTATAACAACTCACTCCTCCATGTCACTACACCATTTCACTCCTCCATGTCACTCCTCCAGGTCACTCCTCCTTGTCGCTACTCAAAGTCACTCCTCCATGTCACTACACAACTCACACCTCAATGTAACTTCTCCATATCGCTCCTCCATGTCCCTCCTACATGTCATTCCTCCATGTCACTCCTCCATGTCACCCCTCCATGTCACTCCTCCATGTCACTCCTCCATGTCGCTCCTCCATGTCGCTATTCCATGTGACTCCTCCATGTCGCTCCACCAACTCCTTCCTCCATGTTACTCCTCCATGTCAATCCTCCATGTCAGTCCTTTATGTCACTCATCCAAGTTACTACTGCTCCATGTCACTCCACCATTTCACTCCTCCTTGTCACTCCTCTATGTCACTCCTCCATGTCACACCTCCATGTCACTCCTCCATGTCGCTACAGCAACTCATTCCTCATGTCAATCCTCCATGTCGCTACTCCATGTCACTTCTATATGTCTTCCATGTCAATGTCCCTCATCCATGTCACTCCTCCACGTAACTCCTCCATTTCACTCCTCCACGTCACTCCTCTATGTCACTCCTCCATGTCACACCTCCATGTCACTCCTCCTTGTCGTTATTCCATGTCACTCTCCATGTCGCTACACCAACTCATTACTCATGTCACTCCTCCATGTTGTTACTCCATGTCACTCCTCCATGTCACCTCTATATGTCTTCCATATCACTCCTCCATGTCCATCCTCCATGTCACTACTCCATGTCACTCCTCCAAGTCACTCATCAATGTCCCTCCAAGATGTCACTCCACCATATCAACCCTCCTTCCTGATCAACCCTGTCACTTCTCCAAGTCACTCCTCCATGTAACTCCTGCATGTAGCTACTCCATGTCACTACTCCATGTCACTCCTCCATGTTGCTCCTCCGTGTTGCTCCTCAAAGTCACTCCTCCATGTAACTCCTCCATGTAGCTACTTCATGTCACTCCTCCATGTCGCTACACAAACTCACTCCTCATGTCACTCCTCCATGTCACTCCTCCATGTCACTCCTCCATATCAACCCTCCTTGGTTATCCGCCCTGTCACTTCTCCCATGTCTCTCTTCCATGTCTCTCCTCCATGTCACTCCTCTATGTCACTCCTCATGTCAGTCCTCCATGTCACTTCTCCATGTCTCTCCTCCACGTCACTCCTCTAAGTCACTCCTCCAAGTGACTCCTCCATGTCACGCCAACATGTCTCTCCTCCATGTCGCTATAACAACTCACTTCTCCATGTCACTCCTACAGGTCACTCCTCCATGTCGCTACTCAAAGTCACTCCTCCTTGTCACTACACCAACTCACTCCTCAAGGTCACTCCTCCATGTCATTACTCCATGTCACTCCTCCATGTCACTCCTCCATGTCACTCCTCCATGTCGCTACAACAACTCATTCCGTATGTCACTCCTCCATGTCGCCCTCCGTGTTTCTCCTCCAAGTCACTCCTCCATGTAACTCCTCCATGTAGCTACTCCATGTCACTCCTCCATGTCGCTCCTCCGTGATGCTCCTCCACATCAATCCTCTATGTCACTCATCCATGTCACTCCTCCATGTTGCTATTCCATGTCAGTCCTCCATGTCACAACACCAACTCACTCCTCTACGTCACTCCTCATGTCACTCCTCCATGTCGCTACACCAACTCAACCCTCCTTGTAACTCCTCCTTGTCACTCATCCATGTCATTCCTCCATGTCACTCGTTTATGTCACTCCTCCAATTCAATCCTCCATGTCATCTCTATATGTCTTCCATGTCACTACTCCAGGTCACTCCTCCAAGTTGCTCCTCCGTGTTGCTCCTCCATGTCACTCCTCCAAGTAACTCATCCATGTCCCTCTGCCATGTCACTCCTCCATGTCGCTATTCCATGTCAATCATCCATGTCGCTACACCAACTCAAACCTCTTTGTCCATCCTCCATGTCACTCCTCCGTGTTGCTCCTCCATGTCACTCCTCCAAGTCACTACTTCATGTCACTCCTCCATGTCACAACACAAACTCAATCCTCATTGTCACTCCTCCATGTCACTCATCCATGTCATTCCTCCATGTCACTCCTTTATGTCATTCCTCCAATTCACTCCTCCATGTCACTCCTCCAGGTCACTCCTCCTTTCGCTACTCAAAGTCACTCCTCCATGTTACTACACCAACTCACTCCTCAATGTCACTCCTCCATGTCACTCCTCTATTTCTCTCCTCCATTTCGCTATAACAACTCACTCCTCCATGTCACTCCACCATTTCACTCCTCCATGTCACTCCTCCATTTCTCTCCTCCATGTCGCTATAACAACTCACTCCTCCATGTCACTCCACCATTTCACTCCTCCATGTCACCTCTATATGTCTTCCATGTCACTCCTGCATGTCCATCCTCCATGTCCCTCCACGATATCACTCCACCATATCAACTCTTCTTCCTGATCAACCCTGTCACTTCTCCAAGTCACTCCTCCATGTCCCTCCTCCATGTCACTACTCCATGTCACTACTCCATGTCACTCCTCCATGTTGCTCCTCCGTGTTGCTCCTCCACATCAATTCTCTATGTCACTCCTCCATGTCACTCCTCCCTGTCGCTATTCCATGTCAGTCCTACATGTCACTACACCAACTCACTCTTCCATGTTACTTTTCCATGTCGCTACTCCATGTGACTCCTCCATGTCACTTCTCCATGTCGCTTCTCCATGTCACTCCTCGATGTCAATACACCAACTGGAACATCTTTGTCCATCCTCCATGTCACTCCTCCATGTTGCTCCTCCATGTCACTCCTCCATGTCATTCCTCCATGTCGCTACTCTATGTCACTCCTCCATGTCGCTACACCAACTCAATCCTCCTTGTCACTCCTCCATGTCACTTCTATATGTCTTCCATGTCACTCCTCCATGTTACTCCTCCATGTCACTCATCCATGTCACTTCTATATGTCTTCCATGTCACTCCTCCATGTCCCTCCTACATGTCACTCCTCCACGTAACTCCTCTATGTCACTCCTCCATGTCACACCTCCATTTCACTCCTCCATGTCGTTATTCCATGTCACTCCTCCATGTCGCTACACCAACTCATTACTCATGTCACTCCTCCATGTCGCTACTCCATGTCAGTCCTCCATGTCACTCCTCCATGTCACACCTCCATGTCACTCCTCCATGTCACTACACCAACTCATTACTCATGTCATTCCTCCATGTCGCTACTCAAAGTCACTACTCTATGTCACTACACCAACTCACTCCTCAAGATCACTCCTCCA
>VHQL01000232.1:18414-43182 GCA_014673565.1 Sebastes schlegelii
GTGACTTTGAGTAGCGACATGGAGGAGTGACCTGGAGGAGTGACATGGAGGAGTGAAATGTGGAGTGACATGGAGGAGTGAGTTGTTAGAGCAACATGGAGGAGAAAAATGGAGGAGTGACATGGAGGAGGACATTGAGGAGTGAGTTGGGTAGTAAAATGGAGGAGTGACTTTGAGTAGCGAAAGGAGGAGTGACCGGAGGAGTGACAGGAGGAGTGAAATGGAGGAATGAGTTGTTAGAGCGACAGAGAGGAGAGACATGAGGAGTGAATTGGAGGAGTGACATGGGAGCAGCAACACGGAGGAGTGACATGGAGGATGGACGAAGAGGTTTTAGTTGGTGTATTGACATGGAGGAGTCACATGGAGTAGCGACATGGAGGAGTAACATGGAAGAGTGAGTTGGTGTAGCGACATGGAGGACTGACATGGAATAGCGAATGGAGGAGTGACATGGAGGAGTGACATGGAGGAGTGACATAGCAATTGATGTGGACGAGCAAACGGAGGAGTGACTTGGATGAGTGATATGAGGAGTGAGTTTTGTGTAGCGACATGGAGGAGTGACATGGAGTAGCTACATGGAGGAGTACATGGAGGAGTGACTTGGAGGAGCAACACGGAAGAGGGCCATGAGGAGTGACATGGAGTAGTGACATGGAGTAGCTACATGTAGGAGTTACATGGAGGAGTGACTTGGAGGAGCAACATGGAGGAGTGACATAGAGGATTGAAGTGGAGGAGCAACAGGGGAGCGACATGGAGGAGTCACATGGAGTAGTGACATGGAGGAGGGACATGGAGGAGTGACTTGGAGAAGTGACAGGGTTGATCAGGAAGGAGGGTTGATATGGTGTAGTGACATCGTGGAGGGACATGGGTGAGTGACTTGGAGGAGTGAAATGGAGGAGCAACACGGAGGAGCAACATGGAGGAGTGACATGGAGTAGTGACATGGACGATGGACATGGATGGAGTGACATGGAAGAACATATAGAGGTGACATGGGGAGTGATTGGAGGAGTGACATAAAGGAGTGACATGAAGGAATGACATGGATGAGTGACAAAGAGGAGTTACAAGGAAGAGTGAAATGGTGAGTGACTGGAGGAGTAACTTGGAGGAGTGACATAAAGGAGTGACCTGGAGGAGTGACATGGAGGAGTGAAATGGTGGAGTGACATGGAGGAGTAACTTGGAGGAGTGACATAAAGGATTAATATGGAGGATTGAAATGGAGGAGTAACATGGGGAAGGAGTTGGTGGAGCAACATGGAGGAGTCACATGTAATAGCGACATGGAGGAGTGACATGGAGGAGTGACAAGAAGGTTTGAGTTGGTGTAGTGACATGGCGGAGGTACATAGATGAGTTAAATGGAGGAGTGACATGGAAGAGCAACATGGAGGAGCAAAGTGGAGGAGTGAGTTGGTGGAGCGACATGGAGGAGTCACATGGAGTAGCGACATGGAGGAGTGACATGAAGTAGTGACATGGAGGAGTGATCTTGAGGAGTGAGTTGGTGTAGTGACATAGAGTAGTGACTTGAGTAGCGACATGGAGGAATGACATGAGTAATGAGTTGGTGTAGTGACATGAGGAGTGACATGGAGGTGTGACATGGAGGAGTGACATGGAGGACTGACATGGAGTAGCGACATGGAGGAGTGACATGAGTAATGAGTTGGTGTAGCGACATGGAGGAGTGACATGGAATAACGACATGGAGGAGTGAAATGGAGGTGTGACATGGAGGAGTGACATAGAGGAGTTACGTGGAGGAGTGACATGTAGGAGGGACATGGAGGAGTGACATGGAAGACATATAGAAGTGACATGGATGAGTGACATGGAGGAGTAACATGGAGGAGTGACATGGAAGACATATAGAAGTGACATGGAGGAGTGACAAGGAGGATTGAGTTGGTGTAGCGACATGGAGGAGTGACATAGAGTAGCGACATGGAGGAATGACATGGAGGAGTGACATGGAGGAGCAACATGGAGGAGTGACATGGAGATGGACAAAGATGTTCCAGTTGGTGTATTGACATCGAGGAGTGACATGGAGAAGCGACATGGAGAAGTGACATGGAGGAGTCACATGGAGTAGCGACATGGAAAAGTAACATGGAAGAGTGAGTTGTGTGTAGTGACATGTAGGACTGACATGGAATAGCGACAGGGAGGAGTGACATGGAGGAGTGACATAGAGAATTGATGTGGAGGAGCAACACGGAGGAGCAACATGGAGGAGTGACATGGAGTAGTGACATGGAGTAGTGACATGGAGGAGGGACATGGAGAGTGACGGAGAAGTGACAGGGTTGATCAGGAAGAAGAGTTGATATGGTGGAGTGATATCGTGGAGGGACATGGAGGATGGACATGCAGGAGTGACATGGAAGACATATAGAGGTGACATGGAGGAGTGAAATGGTGGAGTGACATGGAGGAGTGAGTTGTTATAGCGACATGGAGGAGAGAAATGGAGGAGTGACATGGAGGAGTGAAATGGTGGAGTGACATGGAGGAGTGAGTTGTTATAGCGAAATGGAGGAGAGAAATAGAGGAGTGACATGGAGGAGTGACATTGAGGAGTGAGTTGGTGTAGTAACATGGAGGAGTGACTTTGAGTAGCGAAAGGAGGAGTGACCTGGAGGAGTGACATGGAGGAGTGAATTGGAGGAATGACATAAAGGAGTGACATGGAGGAATGACATGGATGAGTGACATGGAGGAGTGACAATGAGGATTGAGTTTGTGTTGTGACATGGAGGAGTGACATGAAGTAGTGACTTGGAGGAGTGACATGAGGAGCAACACGGAGGAGTGACATGGAGGATGGACAAAGAGGTTTGAGTTGTGTAGCGACATGGATGATTGACATGGAATAGCGACATGGAGGAGTGACATGGCAGAGGGACATGGATGAGTTACTTGGAGGAGGACATGGAGGAGCAACACGGAGGAGCAACTTGGAGGAGTGACCTGAGTAGTGACATGGAAGACATATAGAGATGACATGGAGGATTGAATTGGAGGAGTGACATAAACGAGTGACATGGAGGAATGACATGGATGAGTGACAAGGAGGAGTTACAAGGAGGGTTGAGTTGGTGTAGCGACATGGAGGAGTGACATGAGGAGTGACGTAGAGGAGTGAGTTGGTGTTGTGACATGGAGGACTGACATGGAATAGCAACATGGAGGAGTGACATGGATGAGTGACATAGAGGATTGATGTGGAGGAGCATCACGGAGGAGCGACATGGAGAGTGACATGGAGTAGCTACATGGAGAGTTACATGGAGGAGTGACTTGGAGGAGAAACACGGAGGAGCGACATGGAGGAGTGACATACGGAATGAGTTGTTGTAGCGACATGGAGGAGTGACATGGAGGAGTGACATGGAGAGTGACATGGAGTAATGACATGGAGGAGTGACCTTGAGGAGTGAGTTGGTGTAGTGACAAGGAGGAGTGACTTTGAGTAGCGACATGGAGGAGTGACCTGTAGGAGTGACATGGAGAAGTGAGTTTGTTATAGCGACATGGAGGAGAGACATGTTGGCGTGACATGGAGGAGTCACTTGAGGAGTGACTTAGAGGAGTGACGTGGAGGAGAGACATGGAGAAGTGACATGGAGGACTGACATGGAGGAGTGACATAGAGGAGTGACATGGAGGAGAGACATGGAAGAGAGACATGGAGAAGTGACAGGGCGGATAACCAAGGAGGGTTGATATGGAGGAGTGACATGGAGGAGTGACATGGAGGAGTGACATGAGGTGAGTTTGTGTAGCGACATGGAGGAGTGACATGAAGTAGCTACATGGAGGAGTTACATGGAGGAGTGACTTTGAGGAGCAACACGGAGGAGCAACATGGAGGAGTGACATGGAGTAGTGACATGGAGTAGCTACATGCAGGAGTTACATGGAGGAGTGACTTGGAGAAGTGACAGGGTTGATCAGGAAGGAGGGTTGATATGGTGGAGTGACATCTTGGAGGGACATTGATGAGTGACTTGGAGGAGTGACATGGAGTAGGACATGGAGGATGGACATGGAGGAGTGATATGGAAGACATATAGAGGTGACATGGAGGAGTGACATGGAGTAACAACATGGAGGAGTGACATGAGTAATGAGTTGGTGTAGCGACATGGAGGAGTGACATGGAATAACGACAAGGAGGAGTGACATGGAGGTGTGACATGGAGGAGTGACATAGAGGAGTGACGTGGAGGAGTGAAATGGAGGAGTTACGTGGAGGAGTGACATGGATGAGGGACATTGACATGGAAGACATATAGAAGTGACATGGAGTAGCGACATGGAGGATTGACATGAGGAATGAGTTGCTGTAGCGACATGGAGGAGTGACATGGAGGTGTGACATGGAGGAGTGACATAGAGGAGTGACAAGGAGGAGTGAAATGGTGGAGTGACATGGAGCAGTAACTTGGATGAGTGACATAAAGGACTGACATGGAGGATTGACATGGAGGAGTAACATGGAGGAAGGAGTGGTGGAGCGACATGGAGGAGTCACATGGAATAGCGACATGGAGGAGCGACATGGAGGAGTGACATGGAGGAGTGACATGGAGGGGTGACATGAGGAGTGACATGGAGGAATGACATGTAGGAGGGACATGGAGGAGCGATATGGAGAAGTTACATTGAGGTGTGAGTTGGTGTAGTGACATGGAGGAGTGACTTTGAGTAGCGACAAGGAGGAGTGACCTGGAGGAGTGACATGGAGGAGTGAAATGGTGTAGTGACATGGAGGAGTGAGTTGTTATAGCGACATGGAGGAGAGAAATGGCGGAGGGACATGGGTGAGTGACTTGGAGTGACATGGAGTAGCGACATGGAGGAGTGACATGAGTAATGAGTTGGTGTAGCGACATGGAGGAGGGTCATGGAATAACGACATGGAGTAGTGACATGGAGGTGTGACATGGAGGAGTGACAGAGGAGTTACGTGGAGGAGTGACATGGAGGAATGACATGGGTAGCGACATGAAGGAGTGACATGAGTAATGAGTTGGTGTAGCGACATGGAGGAGTGACATGGAATAACGACATGGAGGAGTTAAATGGAGGTGTGACATGGAGTAGTGACATAGAGGAGTTACGTGGAGGAGTGACATGGAGGAGGGACATGGAGGAGTGACATGGAAAAATAGAAGTGACATGTATGAGTGACATGGAGGAGTGACATGGAGGATTGACATGGAAGACATATAGAAGTGACATGGAGGAGTGACAAGAAGGATTGAGTTGGTGTAGTGACATGGCGGAGGGACATAGATGAGTTACATGGAGGAGTGACATGGAAGAGCAACATGGAGGAGCGACGTGGAGGAGTAAGTTGGTGGCGCGACATGGAGGAGTCACATGGAGTAGGGACATGGAGGAATGACATAGAGGATTGATGTGGAGGAGCAACATGGAGGAGCGTCATGGAAGAGCGACATGGAGGAGTGACATGGAGTAGTTACATGGAGGAGGAACATGGAGGGGTGACTTGGAGAAGTGACAGGGTTGATCAGGAAGGAGGGTTGATATGGTGGAATGACATCGTGGAGGGACATGGGTGAGTGACTTGGAGGAGTGACATGGAGGAGCAACACGGAGGAGCAACGGAGGAGTGACATGAGTAATGAGTTGGTGTAGCGACATGGAGGAGTGACATGGAATAACGACATGGAGGAGTGAGATGGAGGAGTGACATGGAGGAGTGACATAGAGGATTGATCGAGTGTAGTGATGGAGGAGGGACATGGAGGAGTGACTTGGAGAAGTGACAGAGTTGATCAGGAAGGAGGGTTGATATGGTGGAATGACATCGTGGAGGGACATGGGTGAGTGACTTGGAGAAGTGACATGGAGGAGCAACACGGAGGAGCAACACGGAGGAGCGACATCGAGGAGTGACATGGAGGAGTGAGTTGGTGTAGTGACATGGAGGAGTGACTTTGAGTAGCGACATGGAGGAGTGACATGAGTAATGAGTTGGGGTAGCGACATGGAGGAGGGTCATGGAATAACGACATGGAGGAGTGACATGGAGGTGTGATATGGAGGAGTGACATAGAGGAGTTACGTGGAGGAGTGACATGGAGTAGCGACATGGAGGAGTGACATTAGTAATGAGTTGGTGTAGTAACATGGAGGAGTGACATGGAATAACGACATGGAGGAGTTAAATGGAGGTGTGACATGGAGGAGTGACATGAGTAATGAGTTGGTGTAGCGACATGGTGGAGTGACATGGAATAACGACATGGAGGAGTGACATGGAGGTGTGACATGGAGGAGTGACATAGAGGAGTGACTTGGAGGAGTGAAATGTAGGAGTTAACTATGGAGGAGTGACATGGAGGGTACTGACATTGGAAGACATATGAAGTGGGACATGGTAGGGACATGGAGGAGTGACACTGGACGGTGTGACTATGGAGGAGTGAGTAGGTGTATGACATGGAGGAGTGAGTTTGAGTGGCGACATGGAAGAGTGACCTGAGGAGCGACATGGAGGAGTGACATGGAGTAGTGACATGGAGGAGGGACATGGAGGAGTGACTTGGAGAAGTGACAGGGTTCATCAGGACAGGAGGAGTTGATATGGTGTTGTGGACATCGTGGAAGGACATGGGTGAGTGACTTGGAGAAGTGACATGGAGGAGCAACACAGAGGAGCGACATGGAGGAGTGACATGGAGTAGTGACATGGAGGATGGACATGGAGGAGTGAATTGGTGTAGTGACATGGATGAGTGACTTTGAGTAACGACATGGAGGAGTGAACTGGAGGAGTAACATGGAACAGTGAAATGGTGGAGTGACATGGAAGAGTGAGTTGTTATAGTGACATGGAGGAGTGACATGGAGGAGTGACATAGAGGAGTGACGTGGAGGAGAGACATGGAAGAGTGACATGGATAAGTGACAGGGCGGATCCACCAAGGAAGATTGATATGGTGGAGTGACATTGCAGAGGGACAAGGATGAGTGACATGGAGGAGTGACATGGAGGAGCAACATGGAGGAGCGACATGGAGGAGTGACAAGGAGGATTGAGTTGATGTAGCGACATGGAGGAGTGACATAGAGTAGCGACATGGAGGAGTGACATGGAGGAGTGACATGGAGGAGCAACATGGAGGAATGACATGGAGAATGGACAAAGTGGTTTGAGTTGGTGTATTGACATGGAAGAGTGAGTTGGTGTAGCGACATGGAGGAGTGACATGGAATAACGACATGGAGGAGTGACATAGAGGTGTGACATGGAGGACTGACATAGAGGAGTGACGTGGAGGAGTGAAATGGAGGAGGGACATGGAGGAGTGACAAGGAAGATATATAGAAGTGACATGGAGGAGTGACATGGAAGAGCAACATGGAGGAGCGACGTGGAGGAGTGAGTTAGTGGAGCGACATGGAGGAGTCACATGGAATAGCGACATGTAGGAGTGACGTGGAGGAGTGACATGGAGGAGTGACATAAAGAATTGATGTGGAGGAGCAACACGGAGGAGCGACATGGAGGAGTGACATGGAGTAGTGACATGGAGTAGTGACATGGAGGAGGGAAATGGAGGAGTGACAAGGAGGGTTGAGTTTGTGTAGCGACATGGAGGAGCGACATGAAGTAGTGACATAGAGGAGTGACATTGAGGAGTGAGTTGGTGTAGTTACAAGGAGGATTGACTTTGAGTAGCGACCTGGAGGAGTGACCTGGAGGACTGACATGGAGGAGTGACATAAATGAGTGACGTGGAGGAGAGACATGGAAGAGTGACATGGAGAAGTGACATGGAGGAGTGACGTGGAGGAGAGACATGGAAGAGTGACATGGAGAAGTTGAAATGGAGGAGGGACATGGAGGAGTGACATGGAAGATATATAGAAGTGACATGGAGGAGTGACATGGAAGAGCAACATGGAGGAGCGACGTGGAGGAGTGAGTTAGTGGAGCGACATGGAGGAGTCACATGGAATAGCGACATGTAGGAGTGACGTGGAGGAGTGACATGGAGGAGTGACATAAAGAATTGATGTGGAGGAGCAACACGGAGGAGCGACATGGAGGAGTGACATGGAGTAGTGACATGGAGGAGGGAAATGGAGGAGTGACTTGGATGAGTGACATGGAGGAGTGACAAGGAGGGTTGATTTTGTGTAGCGACATGGAGGAGCGACATGAAGTAGTGACATAGAGGAGTGACATTGAGGAGTGAGTTGGTGTAGTTACAAGGAGGAGTGACTTTGAGTAGCGACCTGGAGGAGTGACCTGGAGGAGTGACATGGAGGAGTGAAATGGTGGAGTGACATGGAGGAGTGAGTTGTTAGAGCGACATGAGGAGAGACATGGAGAAGTGACATGGATGAGTGACATGGAGGAGTGACGTGGAGGAGAGAAATGGAGAAGTGACATGGAGGACTGACATGGAGGAGTGACATAAAGGAGTGACGTGGAGGAGAGACATGGAAGAGTGACTTGGAGAAGTGACATGGAGGAGTGACGTGGAGGAGAGTCATGGAAGAGTGACATGGAGAAGTGACAGGGCGGATAACCAAGTAGGGTTGATATGGTGGAGTGACATCGCGGAGGGACATGGGTGAGTGACTTGGAGGAGTGACATGGAGGAGTGACATGAGGAGTGAGTTTGTGTAGCAACATGGAGGAGTGACATGGAGTAACTACATGGAGGAGTTACATGGAGGAGTGACATGGAGTAGTGACATGGAGTAAATACATGTAGGAGTTACATGGATGAGTGAGTTGGAGGAGCAACATGGAGGAGTGACATAGAGGATTGATGTGGAGGAGCAACACGGAGGAGCGACATGGAGGAGTGACATCGAGTAGTGACATGGAGGATGACATGGAGGATTGACATGGAAGACATATAGAGATGACATGGAGGAGTGAATTGGAGGAGTGACATAAATGAGTGACGTGGAGGAGAGACATGGAAGAGTGACATGGAGAAGTGACATGGAGGAGTGACGTGGAGGAGAGACATGGAAGAGTGACATGGAGAAGTGACAGGGCGGATAACCAAGTAGGGTTGATATGGTGGAGTGACATCGCGGAGGGACATGGGTGAGTGACTTGGAGGATTGACATGGAGGAGTGACATGAGGAGTGAGTTTGTGTAGCAACATGGAGGAGTGACATGGAGTAACTACATGGAGGAGTTACATGGAGGAGTGACATGGAGTAGTGACATGAAGTAAATACATGTAGGAGTTACATGGATGAGTGAGTTGGAGGAGCAACATGGAGGAGTGACATAGAAGATTGATGTGGAGGAGCAACACGGAGGAGCGACATGGAGGATGACATGGAGGATTGACATGGAAGACATATAGAGATGACATGGAGGAGTGAATTGGAGGAGTGACATAAATGAGTAACATGGAGGAATGACATGGATGAGTGACATGGAGGAGTTACAAGGAGGTTTGAGTTGGTGTAGCGACATGGAGGAGTGACATGGAGTAGCGACATGGAGGAGTGACATGAGTAATGAGTTGGTGTAGCGACATGGAGGAGTGACATGGAATAACGACATGGAGGAGTGACATGGAGGTGTGACATGGAGGAGTGACATAGAGGAGTGACGTGGAGGAGTGAAATGTAGGAGTTACGTGGAGGAGTGACATGGATGAGGGACAGTGACATGGAAGACATATAGAAGTGACATGGAGTAGCGACATGGAGGATTGACATAAGGAATGAGTTGCTGTAGCGACATGGAGGAGTGACATGGAGGTGTGACATGGAGGAGTGACATAGAGGAGTGATGTGGAGAAGTGACATGGAGGAGTGACTTTGAGTAGCGACATGGAGGAGTGACCTGGAGGAGTGACAAGGAGGATTGAAATGGTGTAGTGACATGGAGGAGTAACATGGAGGAAGGAGTTGGTGGAGCGACATGGAGGAGTCACATGGAATAGCGACATGGAGGAGTGAGATGGAGGAGTGACATGGAGGAGTGACATAGAGGATTGATCGGGTGTAGTGACCTGGAGGAGTTACATGGAGGAGTGAGTTGTTATAGCGACATAGAGGAGAGAAATGGAGGAGTGACATGGAGGAGTGACATTGACAAGTGAGTTGGTGTAGTAACATGGAGGAGTGACTTTGAGTAGCGACATGGAGGAGTGACCTGGAGGAGTGACATGGAGGAGTGAAATGGTGGAGTGACATGGAGGAGTGAGTTGTTAGAGCAACATGGAGGAGAAAAATGGAGGAGTGACATGGAGGAGTGACATTGAGGAGTGAGTTGGTGTAGTAAAATGGAGGAGTGACTTTGAGTAGCGAAAGGAGGAGTGACCTGGAGGAGTGACATGGAGGAGTGAAATGGAGGAATGAGTTGTTAGAGCGACAGAGAGGAGAGACATGGAGGAGTGAATTGGAGGAGTGACATGGAGGAGCAACACGGAGGAGTGACATGGAGGATGGACGAAGAGGTTTGAGTTGGTGTATTGACATGGAGGAGTCACATGGAGTAGCGACATGGAGGAGTAACATGGAAGAGTGAGTTGGTGTAGCGACATGGAGGACTGACATGGAATAGCGACATGGAGGAGTGACATGGAGGAGTGACATGGAGGAGTGACATAGACAATTGATGTGGACGAGCAATACGGAGGAGTGACTTGGATGAGTGATATGAGGAGTGAGTTTGTGTAGCGACATGGAGGAGTGACATGGAGTAGCTACATGGAGGAGTTACATGGAGGAGTGACTTGGAGGAGCAACACGGAAGAGGGCCATGGAGGAGTGACATGGAGTAGTGACATGGAGTAGCTACATGTAGGAGTTACATGGAGGAGTGACTTGGAGGAGCAACATGGAGGAGTGACATAGAGGATTGAAGTGGAGGAGCAACACGGAGGAGCGACATGGAGGAGTCACATGGAGTAGTGACATGGAGGAGGGACATGGAGGAGTGACTTGGAGAAGTGACAGGGTTGATCAGGAAGGAGGGTTGATATGGTGTAGTGACATCGTGGAGGGACATGGGTGAGTGACTTGGAGGAGTGAAATGGAGGAGCAACACGGAGGAGCAACATGGAGGAGTGACATGGAGTAGTGACATGGACGATGGACATGGAGGAGTGACATGGAAGACATATAGAGGTGACATGGAGGAGTGAATTGGAGGAGTGACATAAAGGAGTGACATGAAGGAATGACATGGATGAGTGACAAAGAGGAGTTACAAGGAAGAGTGAAATGGTGGAGTGACATGGAGGAGTAACTTGGAGGAGTGACATAAAGGAGTGACCTGGAGGAGTGACATGGAGGAGTGAAATGGTGGAGTGACATGGAGGAGTAACTTGGAGGAGTGACATAAAGGATTAATATGGAGGATTGAAATGGAGGAGTAACATGGAGGAAGGAGTTGGTGGAGCAACATGGAGGAGTCACATGTAATAGCGACATGGAGGAGTGACATGGAGGAGTGACAAGAAGGTTTGAGTTGGTGTAGTGACATGGCGGAGGTACATAGATGAGTTAAATGGAGGAGTGACATGGAAGAGCAACATGGAGGAGCAAAGTGGAGGAGTGAGTTGGTGGAGCGACATGGAGGAGTCACATGGAGTAGCGACATGGAGGAGTGACATGAAGTAGTGACATGGAGGAGTGATCTTGAGGAGTGAGTTGGTGTAGTGACATAGAGTAGTGACTTTGAGTAGCGACATGGAGGAATGACATGAGTAATGAGTTGGTGTAGTGACATGGAGGAGTGACATGGAGGTGTGACATGGAGGAGTGACATGGAGGACTGACATGGAGTAGCGACATGGAGGAGTGACATGAGTAATGAGTTGGTGTAGCGACATGGAGGAGTGACATGGAATAACGACATGGAGGAGTGAAATGGAGGTGTGACATGGAGGAGTGACATAGAGGAGTTACGTGGAGGAGTGACATGTAGGAGGGACATGGAGGAGTGACATGGAAGACATATAGAAGTGACATGGATGAGTGACATGGAGGAGTAACATGGAGGAGTGACATGGAAGACATATAGAAGTGACATGGAGGAGTGACAAGGAGGATTGAGTTGGTGTAGCGACATGGAGGAGTGACATAGAGTAGCAACATGGAGGAATGACATGGAGGAGTGACATGGAGGAGCAACATGGAGGAGTGACATGGAGGATGGACAAAGATGTTCCAGTTGGTGTATTGACATCGAGGAGTGACATGGAGAAGCGACATGGAGAAGTGACATGGAGGAGTCACATGGAGTAGCGACATGGAAAAGTAACATGGAAGAGTGAGTTGGTGTAGTGACATGTAGGACTGACATGGAATAGCGACAGGGAGGAGTGACATGGAGGAGTGACATAGAGAATTGATGTGGAGGAGCAACACGGAGGAGCAACATGGAGGAGTGACATGGAGTAGTGACATGGAGTAGTGACATGGAGGAGGGACATGGAGGAGTGACTTGGAGAAGTGACAGGGTTGATCAGGAAGAAGAGTTGATATGGTGGAGTGATATCGTGGAGGGACATGGAGGATGGACATGCAGGAGTGACATGGAAGACATATAGAGGTGACATGGAGGAGTGAAATGGTGGAGTGACATGGAGGAGTGAGTTGTTTATAGCGACATGGAGGAGAGAAATGGAGGAGTGACATGGAGGAGTGAAATGGTGGAGTGACATGGAGGAGTGAGTTGTTATAGCGAAATGGAGGAGAGAAATAGAGGAGTGACATGGAGGAGTGACATTGAGGAGTGAGTTGGTGTAGTAACATGGAGGAGTGACTTTGAGTAGCGAAAGGAGGAGTGACCTGGAGGAGTGACATGGAGGAGTGAATTGGAGGAATGACATAAAGGAGTGACATGGAGGAATGACATGGATGAGTGACATGGAGGAGTGACAATGAGGATTGAGTTTGTGTTGTGACATGGAGGAGTGACATGAAGTAGTGACTTGGAGGAGTGACATGGAGGAGCAACACGGAGGAGTGACATGGAGGATGGACAAAGAGGTTTGAGTTGGTGTAGCGACATGGATGATTGACATGGAATAGCGACATGGAGGAGTGACATGGCAGAGGGACATGGATGAGTTACTTGGAGGAGTGACATGGAGGAGCAACACGGAGGAGCAACTTGGAGGAGTGACCTGGAGTAGTGACATGGAAGACATATAGAGATGACATGGAGGATTGAATTGGAGGAGTGACATAAACGAGTGACATGGAGGAATGACATGGATGAGTGACAAGGAGGAGTTACAAGGAGGGTTGAGTTGGTGTAGCGACATGGAGGAGTGACATGAGGAGTGACGTAGAGGAGTGAGTTGGTGTTGTGACATGGAGGACTGACATGGAATAGCAACATGGAGGAGTGACATGGATGAGTGACATAGAGGATTGATGTGGAGGAGCATCACGGAGGAGCGACATGGAGGAGTGACATGGAGTAGCTACATGGAGGAGTTACATGGAGGAGTGACTTGGAGGAGAAACACGGAGGAGCGACATGGAGGAGTGACATACGGAATGAGTTGTTGTAGCGACATGGAGGAGTGACATGGAGGAGTGACATGGAGGAGTGACATGGAGTAATGACATGGAGGAGTGACCTTGAGGAGTGAGTTGGTGTAGTGACAAGGAGGAGTGACTTTGAGTAGCGACATGGAGGAGTGACCTGTAGGAGTGACATGGAGAAGTGAGTTGTTATAGCGACATGGAGGAGAGACATGTTGGCGTGACATGGAGGAGTCACTTGGAGGAGTGACTTAGAGGAGTGACGTGGAGGAGAGACATGGAGAAGTGACATGGAGGACTGACATGGAGGAGTGACATAGAGGAGTGACATGGAGGAGAGACATGGAAGAGAGACATGGAGAAGTGACAGGGCGGATAACCAAGGAGGGTTGATATGGAGGAGTGACATGGAGGAGTGACATGGAGGAGTGACATGAGGAGTGAGTTTGTGTAGCGACATGGAGGAGTGACATGAAGTAGCTACATGGAGGAGTTACATGGAGGAGTGACTTTGAGGAGCAACACGGAGGAGCAACATGGAGGAGTGACATGGAGTAGTGACATGGAGTAGCTACATGCAGGAGTTACATGGAGGAGTGACTTGGAGAAGTGACAGGGTTGATCAGGAAGGAGGGTTGATATGGTGGAGTGACATCTTGGAGGGACATTGATGAGTGACTTGGAGGAGTGACATGGAGTAGTGACATGGAGGATGGACATGGAGGAGTGATATGGAAGACATATAGAGGTGACATGGAGGAGTGACATGGAGTAACAACATGGAGGAGTGACATGAGTAATGAGTTGGTGTAGCGACATGGAGGAGTGACATGGAATAACGACAAGGAGGAGTGACATGGAGGTGTGACATGGAGGAGTGACATAGAGGAGTGACGTGGAGGAGTGAAATGGAGGAGTTACGTGGAGGAGTGACATGGATGAGGGACATTGACATGGAAGACATATAGAAGTGACATGGAGTAGCGACATGGAGGATTGACATGAGGAATGAGTTGCTGTAGCGACATGGAGGAGTGACATGGAGGTGTGACATGGAGGAGTGACATAGAGGAGTGACAAGGAGGAGTGAAATGGTGGAGTGACATGGAGCAGTAACTTGGATGAGTGACATAAAGGACTGACATGGAGGATTGACATGGAGGAGTAACATGGAGGAAGGAGTTGGTGGAGCGACATGGAGGAGTCACATGGAATAGCGACATGGAGGAGCGACATGGAGGAGTGACATGGAGGAGTGACATGGAGGGGTGACATGGAGGAGTGACATGGAGGAATGACATGTAGGAGGGACATGGAGGAGCGATATGGAGAAGTTACATTGAGGTGTGAGTTGGTGTAGTGACATGGAGGAGTGACTTTGAGTAGCGACAAGGAGGAGTGACCTGGAGGAGTGACATGGAGGAGTGAAATGGTGTAGTGACATGGAGGAGTGAGTTGTTATAGCGACATGGAGGAGAGAAATGGCGGAGGGACATGGGTGAGTGACTTGGAGTGACATGGAGTAGCGACATGGAGGAGTGACATGAGTAATGAGTTGGTGTAGCGACATGGAGGAGGGTCATGGAATAACAACATGGAGTAGTGACATGGAGGTGTGACATGGAGGAGTGACAGAGGAGTTACGTGGAGGAGTGACATGGAGGAATGACATGGAGTAGCGACATGAAGGAGTGACATGAGTAATGAGTTGGTGTAGCGACATGGAGGAGTGACATGGAATAACGACATGGAGGAGTTAAATGGAGGTTTGACATGGAGTAGTGACATAGAGGAGTTACGTGGAGGAGTGACATGGAGGAGGGACATGGAGGAGTGACATGGAAGACAAATAGAAGTGACATGTATGAGTGACATGGAGGAGTGACATGGAGGATTGACATGGAAGACATATAAAAGTGACATGGAGGAGTGACAAGAAGGATTGAGTTGGTGTAGTGACATGGCGGAGGGACATAGATGAGTTACATGGAGGAGTGACATGGAAGAGCAACATGGAGGAGCGACGTGGAGGAGTAAGTTGGTGGAGCGACATGGAGGAGTCACATGGAGTAGGGACATGGAGGAATGACATAGAGGATTGATGTGGAGGAGCAACATGGAGGAGCGTCATGGAAGAGCGACATGGAGGAGTGACATGGAGTAGTTACATGGAGGAGGAACATGGAGGGGTGACTTGGAGAAGTGACAGGGTTGATCAGGAAGGAGGGTTGATATGGTGGAATGACATCGTGGAGGGACATGGGTGAGTGACTTGGAGGAGTGACATGGAGGAGCAACACGGAGGAGCAACATGGAGGAGTGACATGAGTAATGAGTTGGTGTAGCGACATGGAGGAGTGACATGGAATAACGACATGGAGGAGTGAGATGGAGGAGTGACATGGAGGAGTGACATAGAGGATTGATCGAGTGTAGTGACATGGAGGAGGGACATGGAGGAGTGACTTGGAGAAGTGACAGAGTTGATCAGGAAGGAGGGTTGATATGGTGGAATGACATCGTGGAGGGACATGGGTGAGTGACTTGGAGAAGTGACATGGAGGAGCAACACGGAGGAGCAACACGGAGGAGCGACATCGAGGAGTGACATGGAGGAGTGAGTTGGTGTAGTGACATGGAGGAGTGACTTTGAGTAGCGACATGGAGGAGTGACATGAGTAATGAGTTGGGGTAGCGACATGGAGGAGGGTCATGGAATAACGACATGGAGGAGTGACATGGAGGTGTGATATGGAGGAGTGACATAGAGGAGTTACGTGGAGGAGTGACATGGAGTAGCGACATGGAGGAGTGACATTAGTAATGAGTTGGTGTAGTAACATGGAGGAGTGACATGGAATAACGACATGGAGGAGTTAAATGGAGGTGTGACATGGAGGAGTGACATGAGTAATGAGTTGGTGTAGCGACATGGTGGAGTGACATGGAATAACGACATGGAGGAGTGACATGGAGGTGTGACATGGAGGAGTGACATAGAGGAGTGACTTGGAGGAGTGAAATGTAGGAGTTATGTGGAGGAGTGACATGGATGGGGGACAGTGACATGGAAGACATATAGAAGTGACATGGAGTAGCGACATGGAGGGTTGACATGAGGAATGAGTTGCTGTAGCGACATGGAGGAGTGACATGGAGGTGTGACATGGAGGAGTGAGTAGGTGTAATGACATGGAGGAGTGAGTTTGAGTGGCGACATGGAAGAGTGACCTGGAGGAGCGACATGGAGGAGTGACATGGAGTAGTGACATGGAGGAGGGACATGGAGGAGTGACTTGGAGAAGTGACAGGGTTCATCAGGAAGGAGAGTTGATATGGTGTTGTGACATCGTGGAAGGACATGGGTGAGTGACTTGGAGAAGTGACATGGAGGAGCAACACAGAGGAGCGACATGGAGGAGTGACATGGAGTAGTGACATGGAGGATGGACATGGAGGAGTGAATTGGTGTAGTGACATGGATGAGTGACTTTGAGTAACGACATGGAGGAGTGAACTGGAGGAGTAACATGGAACAGTGAAATGGTGGAGTGACATGGAAGAGTGAGTTGTTATAGTGACATGGAGGAGTGACATTGAGGAGTGAGTTGGTGTAGTAACATGGAGGAGTGACTTTGAGTAGCGAAAGGAGGAGTGACCTGGAGGAGTGACATGGAGGAGTGAATTGGAGGAATGACATAAAGGAGTGACATGGAGGAATGACATGGATGAGTGACATGGAGGAGTGACAATGAGGATTGAGTTTGTGTTGTGACATGGAGGAGTGACATGAAGTAGTGACTTGGAGGAGTGACATGGAGGAGCAACACGGAGGAGTGACATGGAGGATGGACAAAGAGGTTTGAGTTGGTGTAGCGACATGGATGATTGACATGGAATAGCGACATGGAGGAGTGACATGGCAGAGGGACATGGATGAGTTACTTGGAGGAGTGACATGGAGGAGCAACACGGAGGAGCAACTTGGAGGAGTGACCTGGAGTAGTGACATGGAAGACATATAGAGATGACATGGAGGATTGAATTGGAGGAGTGACATAAACGAGTGACATGGAGGAATGACATGGATGAGTGACAAGGAGGAGTTACAAGGAGGGTTGAGTTGGTGTAGCGACATGGAGGAGTGACATGAGGAGTGACGTAGAGGAGTGAGTTGGTGTTGTGACATGGAGGACTGACATGGAATAGCAACATGGAGGAGTGACATGGATGAGTGACATAGAGGATTGATGTGGAGGAGCATCACGGAGGAGCGACATGGAGGAGTGACATGGAGTAGCTACATGGAGGAGTTACATGGAGGAGTGACTTGGAGGAGAAACACGGAGGAGCGACATGGAGGAGTGACATACGGAATGAGTTGTTGTAGCGACATGGAGGAGTGACATGGAGGAGTGACATGGAGGAGTGACATGGAGTAATGACATGGAGGAGT
This sequence comes from Sebastes schlegelii, assembly GCA_014673565.1. NCBI lineage: Eukaryota > Metazoa > Chordata > Actinopteri > Perciformes > Sebastidae > Sebastes > Sebastes schlegelii. Next base: position 36,417 of record VHQL01000232.1, read on the forward strand.
GACCTTGAGGAGTGAGTTGGTGTAGTGACAAGGAGGAGTGACTTTGAGTAGCGACATGGAGGAGTGACCTGTAGGAGTGACATGGAGAAGTGAGTTGTTATAGCGACATGGAGGAGAGACATGTTGGCGTGACATGGAGGAGTCACTTGGAGGAGTGACTTAGAGGAGTGACGTGGAGGAGAGACATGGAGAAGTGACATGGAGGACTGACATGGAGGAGTGACATAGAGGAGTGACATGGAGGAGAGACATGGAAGAGAGACATGGAGAAGTGACAGGGCGGATAACCAAGGAGGGTTGATATGGAGGAGTGACATGGAGGAGTGACATGGAGGAGTGACATGAGGAGTGAGTTTGTGTAGCGACATGGAGGAGTGACATGAAGTAGCTACATGGAGGAGTTACATGGAGGAGTGACTTTGAGGAGCAACACGGAGGAGCAACATGGAGGAGTGACATGGAGTAGTGACATGGAGTAGCTACATGCAGGAGTTACATGGAGGAGTGACTTGGAGAAGTGACAGGGTTGATCAGGAAGGAGGGTTGATATGGTGGAGTGACATCTTGGAGGGACATTGATGAGTGACTTGGAGGAGTGACATGGAGTAGTGACATGGAGGATGGACATGGAGGAGTGATATGGAAGACATATAGAGGTGACATGGAGGAGTGACATGGAGTAACAACATGGAGGAGTGACATGAGTAATGAGTTGGTGTAGCGACATGGAGGAGTGACATGGAATAACGACAAGGAGGAGTGACATGGAGGTGTGACATGGAGGAGTGACATAGAGGAGTGACGTGGAGGAGTGAAATGGAGGAGTTACGTGGAGGAGTGACATGGATGAGGGACATTGACATGGAAGACATATAGAAGTGACATGGAGTAGCGACATGGAGGATTGACATGAGGAATGAGTTGCTGTAGCGACATGGAGGAGTGACATGGAGGTGTGACATGGAGGAGTGACATAGAGGAGTGACAAGGAGGAGTGAAATGGTGGAGTGACATGGAGCAGTAACTTGGATGAGTGACATAAAGGACTGACATGGAGGATTGACATGGAGGAGTAACATGGAGGAAGGAGTTGGTGGAGCGACATGGAGGAGTCACATGGAATAGCGACATGGAGGAGCGACATGGAGGAGTGACATGGAGGAGTGACATGGAGGGGTGACATGGAGGAGTGACATGGAGGAATGACATGTAGGAGGGACATGGAGGAGCGATATGGAGAAGTTACATTGAGGTGTGAGTTGGTGTAGTGACATGGAGGAGTGACTTTGAGTAGCGACAAGGAGGAGTGACCTGGAGGAGTGACATGGAGGAGTGAAATGGTGTAGTGACATGGAGGAGTGAGTTGTTATAGCGACATGGAGGAGAGAAATGGCGGAGGGACATGGGTGAGTGACTTGGAGTGACATGGAGTAGCGACATGGAGGAGTGACATGAGTAATGAGTTGGTGTAGCGACATGGAGGAGGGTCATGGAATAACGACATGGAGTAGTGACATGGAGGTGTGACATGGAGGAGTGACAGAGGAGTTACGTGGAGGAGTGACATGGAGGAATGACATGGAGTAGCGACATGAAGGAGTGACATGAGTAATGAGTTGGTGTAGCGACATGGAGGAGTGACATGGAATAACGACATGGAGGAGTTAAATGGAGGTGTGACATGGAGTAGTGACATAGAGGAGTTACGTGGAGGAGTGACATGGAGGAGGGACATGGAGGAGTGACATGGAAGACAAATAGAAGTGACATGTATGAGTGACATGGAGGAGTGACATGGAGGATTGACATGGAAGACATATAAAAGTGACATGGAGGAGTGACAAGAAGGATTGAGTTGGTGTAGTGACATGGCGGAGGGACATAGATGAGTTACATGGAGGAGTGACATGGAAGAGCAACATGGAGGAGCGACGTGGAGGAGTAAGTTGGTGGAGCGACATGGAGGAGTCACATGGAGTAGGGACATGGAGGAATGACATAGAGGATTGATGTGGAGGAGCAACATGGAGGAGCGTCATGGAAGAGCGACATGGAGGAGTGACATGGAGTAGTTACATGGAGGAGGAACATGGAGGGGTGACTTGGAGAAGTGACAGGGTTGATCAGGAAGGAGGGTTGATATGGTGGAATGACATCGTGGAGGGACATGGGTGAGTGACTTGGAGGAGTGACATGGAGGAGCAACACGGAGGAGCAACATGGAGGAGTGACATGAGTAATGAGTTGGTGTAGCGACATGGAGGAGTGACATGGAATAACGACATGGAGGAGTGAGATGGAGGAGTGACATGGAGGAGTGACATAGAGGATTGATCGAGTGTAGTGACATGGAGGAGGGACATGGAGGAGTGACTTGGAGAAGTGACAGAGTTGATCAGGAAGGAGGGGTTGATATGGTGGAATGACATCGTGGAGGGACATGGTGAGTGACTTGGAGAAGTGACATGGAGGAGCAACACGGAGGAGCAACACGGAGGAGCGACATCGAGGAGTGACATGGAGGAGTGAGTTGGTGTAGTGACATGGAGGAGTGACTTTGTGTAGCGACATGGAGGAGTGACATGAGTAATGAGTTGGGTAGCGACATGGAGGAGGGTCATGGAATAACGACATGGAGGAGTGACATGGAGGTGTGATATGGAGGAGTGACATAGAGGAGTTACGTGGAGGAGTGACATGGAGTAGCGACATGGAGGAGTGACATTAGTAATGAGTTGGTGTAGTAACATGGAGGAGTGACATGGAATAACGACATGGAGGAGTTAAATGGAGGTGTGACATGGAGGAGTGACATGAGTAATGAGTTGGTGTAGCGACATGGTGGAGTGACATGGAATAACGACATGGAGGAGTGACATGGAGGTGTGACATGGAGGAGTGACATAGAGGAGTGACTTGGAGGAGTGAAATGTAGGAGTTATGTGGAGGAGTGACATGGATGGGGGACAGTGACATGGAAGACATATAGAAGTGACATGGAGTAGCGACATGGAGGGTTGACATGAGGAATGAGTTGCTGTAGCGACATGGAGGAGTGACATGGAGGTGTGACATGGAGGAGTGAGTAGGTGTAATGACATGGAGGAGTGAGTTTGAGTGGCGACATGGAAGAGTGACCTGGAGGAGCGACATGGAGGAGTGACATGGAGTAGTGACATGGAGGAGGGACATGGAGGAGTGACTTGGAGAAGTGACAGGGTTCATCAGGAAGGAGAGTTGATATGGTGTTGTGACATCGTGGAAGGACATGGGTGAGTGACTTGGAGAAGTGACATGGAGGAGCAACACAGAGGAGCGACATGGAGGAGTGACATGGAGTAGTGACATGGAGGATGGACATGGAGGAGTGAATTGGTGTAGTGACATGGATGAGTGACTTTGAGTAACGACATGGAGGAGTGAACTGGAGGAGTAAACATGGAACAGTGAAATGGTGGAGTGACATGGAAGAGTGAGTTGTTATAGTGACATGGAGGAGTGACATGGAGGAGTGACATAGAGGAGTGACGTGGAGGAGAGACATGGAAGAGTGACATGGATAAGTGACAGGGCGGATCACCAAGGAAGATTGATATGGTGGAGTGACATTGCAGAGGGACAAGGATGAGTGACATGGAGGAGTGACATGGAGGAGCAACATGGAGGAGCGACATGGAGGAGTGACAAGGAGGATTGAGTTGATGTAGCGACATGGAGGAGTGACATAGAGTAGCGACATGGAGGAGTGACATGGAGGAGTGACATGGAGGAGCAACATGGAGGAATGACATGGAGAATGGACAAAGTGGTTTGAGTTGGTGTATTGACATGGAAGAGTGAGTTGGTGTAGCGACATGGAGGAGTGACATGGAATAACGACATGGAGGAGTGACATAGAGGTGTGACAAGGAGGACTGACATAGAGGAGTGACGTGGAGGAGTGAAATGGAGGAGGGACATGGAGGAGTGACAAGGAAGATATATAGAAGTGACATGGAGGAGTGACATGGAAGAGCAACATGGAGGAGCGACGTGGAGGAGTGAGTTAGTGGAGCGACATGGAGGAGTCACATGGAATAGCGACATGTAGGAGTGACGTGGAGGAGTGACATGGAGGAGTGACATAAAGAATTGATGTGGAGGAGCAACACGGAGGAGCGACATGGAGGAGTGACATGGAGTAGTGACATGGAGTAGTGACATGGAGGAGGGAAATGGAGGAGTGACATGGAGGAGTGACATGGAGGAGTGACAAGGAGGGTTGAGTTTGTGTAGCGACATGGAGGAGCGACATGAAGTAGTGACATAGAGGAGTCACATTGAGGAGTGAGTTGGTGTAGTTACAAGGAGGATTGACTTTGAGTAGCGACCTGGAGGAGTGACCTGGAGGACTGACATGGAGGAGTGACATAAATGAGTGACGTGGAGGAGAGACATGGAAGAGTGACATGGAGAAGTGACATGGAGGAGTGACGTGGAGGAGAGACATGGAAGAGTGACATGGAGAAGTGAAATGGAGGAGGGACATGGAGGAGTGACATGGAAGATATATAGAAGTGACATGGAGGAGTGACATGGAAGAGCAACATGGAGGAGCGACGTGGAGGAGTGAGTTAGTGGAGCGACATGGAGGAGTCACATGGAATAGCGACATGTAGGAGTGACGTGGAGGAGTGACATGGAGGAGTGACATAAAGAATTGATGTGGAGGAGCAACACGGAGGAGCGACATGGAGGAGTGACATGGAGTAGTGACATGGAGGAGGGAAATGGAGGAGTGACTTGGATGAGTGACATGGAGGAGTGACAAGGAGGGTTGATTTTGTGTAGCGACATGGAGGAGCGACATGAAGTAGTGACATAGAGGAGTGACATTGAGGAGTGAGTTGGTGTAGTTACAAGGAGGAGTGACTTTGAGTAGCGACCTGGAGGAGTGACCTGGAGGAGTGACATGGAGGAGTGAAATGGTGGAGTGGACATGGAGGAGTGAGTTGTTAGAGCGACATGGAGGAGAGACATGGAGAAGTGACATGGATGAGTGACATGGAGGAGTGACGTGGAGGAGAGAAATGGAGAAGTGACATGGAGGACTGACATGGAGGAGTGACATAAAGGAGTGACGTGGAGGAGAGACATGGAAGAGTGACTTGGAGAAGTGACATGGAGGAGTGACGTGGAGGAGAGTCATGGAAGAGTGACATGGAGAAGTGACAGGGCGGATAACCAAGTAGGGTTGATATGGTGGAGTGACATCGCGGAGGGACATGGGTGAGTGACTTGGAGGAGTGACATGGAGGAGTGACATGAGGAGTGAGTTTGTGTAGCAACATGGAGGAGTGACATGGAGTAACTACATGGAGGAGTTACATGGAGGAGTGACATGGAGTAGTGACATGGAGTAAATACATGTAGGAGTTACATGGATGAGTGAGTTGGAGGAGCAACATGGAGGAGTGACATGGAGGAGTGACATCGAGTAGTGACATGGAGGATGACATGGAGGATTGACATGGAAGACATATAGAGATGACATGGAGGAGTGAAGTTGGAGGAAGTGACATAAATGAGTGACGTGGAGGAGAGACATGGAAAGAGTGACATGGAGAAGTGGACATGGAGGAGTGACGTGGAGGAGAGACATGGAAGAGTGACATGAGAAAGTGACAGGGCGGATAACCAAGTAGGGTTGATATGGTGGAGTGACATCGCGGAGGGACATGGGTGAGTGACTTGGAGGATTGACATGGAGGAGTGACATGAGGAGTGAGTTTGTGTAGCAACATGGAGGAGTGACATGGAGTAACTACATGGAGGAGTTACATGGAGGAGTGACATGGAGTAGTGACATGAAGTAAATACATGTAGGAGTTACATGGATGAGTGAGTTGGAGGAGCAACATGGAGGAGTGACATAGAAGATTGATGAGGAGGAGCAACACGGAGGAGCGACATGGAGGATGACATGGAGGATTGACATGGAAGACATATAGAGATGACATGGAGGAGTGAATTGGAGGAGTGACATAAATGAGTAACATGGAGGAATGACATGGATGAGTGACATGGAGGAGTTACAAGGAGGTTTGAGTTGGTGTAGCGACATGGAGGAGTGACATGGAGTAGCGACATGGAGGAGTGACATGAGTAGAGTAGATGAGTGGTGAGTGGAGCGATGGAGGAGTGACATGGAATAACGACATGGAGGAGTGACATGGAGGTGTGACATGGAGGAGTGACATAGAGGAGTGACGTGGAGGAGTGAAATGTAGGAGTTACGTGGAGGAGTGACATGGATGAGGGACAGTGACATGGAAGACATATAGAAGTGACATGGAGTAGCGACATGGAGGATTGACATAAGGAATGAGTTGCTGTAGCGACATGGAGGAGTGACATGGAGGTGTGACATGGAGGAGTGACATAGAGGAGTGATGTGGAGAAGTGACATGGAGGAGTGACTTTGAGTAGCGACATGGAGGAGTGACCTGGAGGAGTGACAAGGAGGATTGAAATGGTGTAGTGACATGGAGGAGTAACATGGAGGAAGGAGTTGGTGGAGCGACATGGAGGAGTCACATGGAATAGCGACATGGAGGAGTGAGATGGAGGAGTGACATGGAGGAGTGACATAGAGGATTGATCGGGTGTAGTGACCTGGAGGAGTTACATGGAGGAGTGAGTTGTTATAGCGACATGGAGGAGAGAAATGGAGGAGTGACATGGAGGAGTGACATTGACAAGTGAGTTGGTGTAGTAACATGGAGGA
>VHQL01000234.1:0-151879 GCA_014673565.1 Sebastes schlegelii
AACCCTCCTTCCTGATCAACCCTGTCACTTCTCCAAGTCACTCCTCCATGTCCCTCCTCCATGTCACTACTCCATGTCGCTCCTCCGTGTTGCTCCTCCAAGTCACTCCTCCATGTAACTCCTTCATGTAGCTACTCCATGTCGCTACACAAACTCATTCCTCATATCACTCCTCCAAGTCACTCATCCATGTTTCTCCGCCATGTCACTCCACCATATCAATCTTCCTTGGTGATCCGCCCTGTCACTTCTCCATGTCACTCTTCCATGTCTCTCCTCCACGAAATTCCTCTATGTTACTCCTCCATGTCACTCCTACATGTCACTCCTCCATGTCTCTCCTCTATATCGCTCTAACAACTCACTCCTCCATGTCACTACTTCATGTCACTCCTCCATTTCTCTCCTCCATGTCGCTATAACAACTCACTCCTCCATGTCACTCCTCCAGGTCACTTCTCAATGTCACTTTCATGTCACTCCTCCATGTCATTCCTCCATGTCACTCCTCCATGTATCTCCTCCATGTTGCTACTCTATGTCACTCCTCCATGTCACTCCTCCATGTCGCTACACAAACTCACTCCTCAATGTCACTCCTCCATGTCAATACTTCTTGTCATTCCTCCATGTCATTCCTCCATGTCACTCCTTTATGTCAGTCCTCCAATTTACTCCTCCATGTCACGTCTATATGTCTTCAATGTCACTCCTCCATATCCATCCTCCTTTTCACTACTCCATGTCACTCCTCCATGTCTTTCCTCTATATCGCTCTAACAACTCACTCCTCCAAGTCACTCCTCCATGTCACTCCACCATTTCACTCCTCCATGTCACTCCTCCAGGTCACTCCTCCATGTCGCTACACCAACTTACTCCTCAATGTCACTCCTTCATGTCACTCCTCCATTTCTCTCCTCCATGTTGCTATAACAACTCACTCCTCCAAGTCACTCCTTCAGGTCACTACACCAACTCACTCCTCAATGTCACTCCTCCATGTTACTCCTCCATGTCACTCCTCCACATCACTCCTCTATGTCACTCCTCCATGTCACACCTCCATGTCACTCCTCCATGTCGCTACACCAACTCATTCCTCGTGTCACTCCTCCATGTCGCTACACCAACTCAACCCTCCTTGTAACTTCTCCATGTAACTCATCCATATCATTAATCCATGTAACTCGTTTATGTCACTCCTCCAGATCACTCCTCCATGTCATCTCTATATGTCTTCAATGTCACTCCTCCATGTCCATACTCCATTTCACTACTCCATGTCACTCCTCCATGTTGCTCCTCCGTGTTGATCCTCAATGTCACTCCTCCAAGTCACTCACCCATGTCCCTACACGATGTCACTCCACCATATCAACCCTCCTTCCTGATCAACCCTGTTACTTCTCCAAGTCACTCCTCCATGTCCCTCCTCCATGTCACTACTCCATGTCGCTCCTCCGTGTTGCTCCTCCAAGTCACTCCTCCATGTAACTCCTCCATGTAGCTACTCCATGTCGCTACACAAACTCACTCCTCATATCACTCCTCCAAGTCACTCATCCATGTTTCTCCGCCATGTCACTCCACCATATCAATCTTCCTTGGTGATCCGCCCTGTCACTTCTCCATGTCACTCCTCCATGTCTCTCCTCCACGAAATTCCTCTATGTTACTCCTCCATGTCACTCCTACATGTCACTCCTCCATGTCTCTCCTCTATATCGCTCTAACAACTCACTCCTCCATGTCACTACTTCATGTCACTCCTCCATTTCTCTCCTCCATGTCGCTATAACAACTCACTCCTCCATGTCACTCCTCCAGGTCACTTCTCAATGTCACTACTTCATGTCACTCCTCCATGTCATTCCTCCATGTCACTCCTCCATGTATCTCCTCCATGTTGCTACTCTATGTCACTCCTCCATGTCACTCCTCCATGTCAATACTTCTTGTCATTCCTCCATGTCATTCCTCCATGTCACTCCTTTATGTCAGTCCTCCAATTCACTCCTCCATGTCACGTCTATATGTCTTCAATGTCACTCCTCCATGTCCATCCTCCTTTTCACTACTCCATGTCACTCCTCCATGTCTTTCCTCTATATCGCTCTAACAACTCACTCCTCCATGTCACTCCTCCATGTCACTCCACCATTTCACTCCTCCATGTCATCCTCCAGGTCACTCCTCCATGTCGCTACACCAACTTACTCCTCCATGTCACTCCTTCATGTCACTCCTCCATTTCTCTCCTCCATGTTGCTATAACAACTCACTCCTCCAAGTCACTCCTCCAGGTCACTACCAACTCACTCCTCAATGTCACTCCTCAATGTCACTACTTCATGTCACTCCTCCATGTCGCTAAACACACTCAACCCTCCTTTACACTCTTTCATGTCAGTCCTCCATATCGCTCCTCCATGTCATTCCTCCATGTCACTCCTCCATGTATCTCCTCCATGTCGCTACTCTATGTCACTCCACCATATAAACCCTCCTTCCTGATCAACCCTGTCACTTCCCCAAGTCACTCCTCCATGTCAATCCTCCATGTCACTCCTCCATGTCCCTCCTCCATGTCGCTCCTCCGTGTTGCTCCTCCAAGTCAGTCCTCCATGTAACTCCTCCATGTAGCTACTCCATGTCACTCCTCCATGTCGCTACACAAACTCAAACCTCCTTTACACTTTTCATGTCACTCCTCCATATCGCTCCTCCATGTCCCTCCTCCATGTCACTCCTCCATGTCATTCCTCCATGTCACTCCTCCATGTATCTCCTCCATGTTACTACTCTATGTCACTCCTCCATGTCACTCCTCCATGTCGCTACACAAACTCACTCCTCAATGTCACTCCTCCATGTCAATACTTCTTGTCACTTCCTCCATGTCATTCCTCCATGTCATTCCTCCATGTCACTCCTTTATGTCTGTCCTCCAATTCACTCCTCCATGTCACCTCTATATGTCTTCCATGTCTCTCCTTCCATGTCCATCCTCCTTTTCACTACTCCATGTCACTCCTCCATGTCTCTCCTCTATATCGCTCTAAACACTCACTCCTCCATGTCAATACTTCTTGTCATTCCCTCCATGTCATTCCTCCATGTCACTCCTTTATGTCAATCCTCCATGTCACTCCTCCATGTCACTTCTATATGTCTTCTATTTCACTCCTCCATGTCCCATCCATCATGTCACTACTCCATGTCACTCCTCCATGTTGCTCCTCCATGTTGCCCCTCCTTGTCACTCCTCCAAGTCACTCACCCATGTCCCTCCATGTTTCACTCCACCATAAAACTCTCCTTCCTGATCAACCCTGTCACTTCTCCAAGTCACTCCTCCATGTCCATCCTCCATGTCACTACTCCATGTCAATCCTCCATGTCGCTCCTCCATGTTGCTCCTCCTTGTCACTCCTCCAAGTCAGTCCTCCATGTCACTTCTCCATGTCTCTCCTCCACGTCACTCCTCCATGTCACTCCTCCATGTGACTCCTCCATGTATCTCCTCCATGTCGCTATAACAACTCACTCCTCCATGTCACTCACACCATTTCAGTCCTCCATGTCACACTTCCATGTCACTCCTCCATGTCGCTATTCAAAGTCACTCCTCCATGTCACTACAACCAACTCACTCCTCAATGTCCACTCCTCCATGTCACTACTTCATGTCCCTCCTCCATGTCACTCCTCCACGTCGCTCCTCTATGTAACTCCTCCAACTCACTCCTCCACGTCGCTCCTCCATGTTGCTCTTCCATGTCACTCCTCCATGTAACTCATCTATGTCCGTCCGCCATGTCTCTACACCAACTCATCTTCTTGTTACTACTCCTCCATGTCACTCATCCATGTCACTTCTATGTCTTCTTCCATGTCACTCCTCCTTGTCCCTCCTCCATATAACTCCTCCACGTTGCTCCTCTATGTTACTCCTCCATGTCACACCTCCATGTTCCTCCATGTCGTTATTCCATGTCACTCCTACGTGTCGCTACACACCAACTCACTCCTCTCATGTTACTACTCTAGTGCGCTACTCCATGTCAATCCTCCATTGTCGCTACACCAACTCACTCCTCAATGTCATACACTCCTCCATGCCTCCTACTTCTTACCTCACTCCTTCATGTCACTCATCCCATGTCATTCCTCCATGTCACTCCTTTATGGTCACTCCTCCAATTCACTCCTCCATGTCACTCCTCCATGTCACTCATCCATTTCCTTCCTCCATGTCACTCCATCCTATCAATCTTCCTTGGTTATCCTACCTGTCACTTTCTCCATGTCACTCTTCATGTCTCTCCTCCACGTCACTCCCTCTATGTCCACTCCTCCATGTCCACTCCTCCATGTCGCTACAAACCAACTCAATCCTCCTTGTCCACTCCTCCATGTCGCTCCTCCTTGTCACTCCTCCAAGTCACTCACCCATGTCCCTGCACGATGTCACTTCACCATATCAACCCTCCTTCCTGATCAACCCTGTCTCTTCTCCAAGTCACTCCTCCATGTCCCTCCTCCATGTCACTACTTCCATGTCACTCCTCCATTTTGCTCCTCCGTGTTGCTCCTCCACATCAATCCTTTATGTCACTCCTCCATGTTGCTCCTCCAAGTCACTCCTCCATGTAACTCCTACATGTAGCTACTCCATGTCACTACTCCAGGTCACTCCTCCATGTTGCTCCTCCGTGTTGCTCCTCCAAGTTACTCCTCCATGTAACTCCTCCATTTAGCTACTCCATGTCACTCCTCCATGTCGCTACACAAACTCACTCCTCATGTCACTCCTCCATGTCACTCCTCCATGTCACTCCTCAAAGTCACTCATCCATGTCCCTCAGCCATGTCACTCCACCATATCAATCTCCCTTGGTGATCCGCCCTGTCACTTCTCCATGTCACTCCTCCATGTCTCTCCTCCACGAAATTCCTCTATGTCACTCCTCCATGTCACTCCTACATGTCACTACTCCATGTCTCTCCTCTATATCGCTCTAACAACTCACTCCTCCATGTCACTCATCCATGTCACTTAACCATTTAATTCCTCCATGTCACTCCTCCAGGTCACTCCTCCATGTCGCTCCTCCGTGTTGCTCCTCCAAGTCATTCCTCCATGTCCATCCTCTATGTCACTACTCCATGTCACTCCTCCATCTCGCTCCTCCGTGTTGTTCCTCCTTTTCACTCCTCCAAGTCACTCACCCATGTCCCTCCACGATGTCAATCCACCATATCAACCCTCCTTCCTGATCAACCCTGTCACTTCTCCAAGTCACTCCTCCATGTCTATCCTCCATGTCACTACTCCACATCAATCCTCTATGTCACTCCTCCATGTCACTCCTCCATGTTGCTTTAACAACTCACTCCTCCATGTCACTCCTCCAGGTCACTCATCAATTTCACTCCTCCACGTCGCTCCTCTATGTCACTCCACCATGTCATTACACCAACTCAACCCTTCTTGTCACTCCTCCATTTCACTCATCCATTTCACTCCTCCACGTCGCTCCTCCATGTAACTCCTCCATGTCACACCTCCATGTCACTCCTCCATGTCGCTACACCAACTCATTACTCATGTCACTCTTCCATGTCGCTACTCCATGTCACTCCTCCATGTCGCTCTAACAACTCACTCATCCATGTCACTCCACCATTTCACTCCTCCATGTCACTCCTCAAAGTCATTCTTCCATGTCACTCCACCATTTCACCCCTCCATGTCACTCCTCCATGTCACTCCTCCATGTTGCTACTCAAAGTCACTCCTCCATGTCACTCATCCATGTCATTCCGCCATGTCACTCCTTTATGTCACTCCTCCAATTCACTCCTCCATGTCCCTCCTCCATGTCACTCCTCCATGTCATTCCTCCATGTCACTCCTCCATGTATCTCCTCCATGTTGCTTCTCTATGTCACTCCTCCATGTCACTCCTCCATGTCGCTACACAAACTCACTCCTCAATGTCACTCCTCCATGTCGCTACACAAACTCAATCCTCCTTTACACTCTTTCATGTCACTCCTCCATATCGCTCCTCCATGTCCCTCCTCCATGTCACTCCTCCATGTCATTCCTCCATGTCACTCCTCCATGTATCTCCTCCATGTTGCTACTCTATGTCATTCCTCCATGTCACTCCTCCATGTATCTCATCCATGTTGCTACTCTATGTCACTCCTCCATGTCGCTACACAAACTCACTCCTCCATGTCATTCCTCCATGTCACTCCTTTATGTCAGTCCTCCAATTCACTCCTCCAGGTCTCTCCTCCATTTCGCTACTCAGTCACTCCTCCATGTCACTACACCAACTCGCTCCTCAATGTCACTCCTCCATGTCACTACTTCATGTCACTCCTCCACGTCGCTCCTCCATGTTGCTCTACCATGTCACTCCTCCATGTAACTCATCTATGTCCCTCCGCCATGTCACTACACCAACTCAATCCTTCTTGTCACTCCTCCATGTCACTCCTCCATGTCACTTCTCCATGTCACTCCTCCACGTCGCTCCTCTATGTCACTCCTCCATGTCACACCTCAATGTCACTCCTCCATGTCGCTACACCAACTCATTACTCATGTCACTCCTCCATGTCACTTCTCCATGTCTATCCTCCATGTCGCTCTAACAACTCACTCCTACATGTCACTCCACCATTTCACTCCTCCATGTCACTCCTCCAGGTCACTTCTCCATGTCGCTACTCAAAGTCACTCCTCAATGTTACTACACCAACTCACTCCTCAATGTCACTCCTCCATATCACTCCTCCATTTCTCTCCTCCATGTCGCTATAAAAACTCACTCATCCATGTCACTCCAGCGTTTCACTCCTCCATGTCACTCCTCCAGGTCACTCCTCCATGTCGCTACTCAAAGTCACTCCTTCATGTCACTACACCAAGTCATTCCTCAATGTCACTCCTCAATGTCACTACTTCATTTCACTCCTCCATATCGCACCTCCATGTCCCTCCTTCATGTCACTCCTCCATGTCATTCCTCCATGTCACTCCTCCATGTCGCTACACAAACTCACTCCTCATGTTACTACTCTATGTCGCTACTCCATGTCACTCCTCCATGTCGCTACACCAACTCACTCCTCAATGTAATTCCTTCATGTCACTACTTCTTGTCACTCCTCCATGTCACTCATCCATGTCATTCCTCCATGTCACTCCTTTATGTCACTCCTCCAATTCACTCCTCCATGTCACCTCTATATGTCTTTCATGTCACTCCTCCATGTCCATCCTCCATTTCACTATTCCATGTCATTCCTCCATGTCGTTCCTCCATGTCACTCCTCCATGTCGCTCCTCCGTGTTGCTCCTCCTTGTCACTCCTCCAAGTCACTCCTCCATGTCGCTCCTCCGTGTTGCTCCTCCTTGTCACTCCTCCAAGTCACTCACCCATGTCCCTCCACGATGTCACTCCACTATATCAACCCTCCTTCCTGATCAACCCTGTCACTTCTCCAAGTCACTCCTTCAAGTCCATCCTCCATGTCACTACTACACATCAATCCTCTATGTCACTCCTCCATGTAAACCCTCCATGTCGCTCCACCAAGTCCTTCCTCCATGTTATTCCTCCATGTCAATCCTTTATGTCACTCCTCCAAGTTACTCCTCCATGTCACTCCACCATTTCACTCCTTCATGTCACACCTCCAGGTCACTCCTCCATGTCGGTACTCAAAGTCACTCCTCCATGTCGCTACACCAACTTATTCCTAATGTGACTCCTCCATGTCACAACTTCATGTCACTCCTCCATGTCGCTACTCCATGTGACTCCTCCATGACGCTCCACCAACTCACTCCTCCACGTCACTCCTCCATTTTGCTCTTCCATGTCACTCCTCCATGTAACTCATCTATGTCCCTCCGCCATGTCACTACACCAACTCAATCCTTCTTGTCACTCCTCCATGTCACTCATCCATGTCACTTCTATATGTCTTCCATGTCACTCCTCCATGTTCCTCCTCCATGTCACTCCTCCACATCACTCCTCTATGTCACTCCTCCATGTCACACCTCCATGTCACTCCTCCATGTCGCTACACCAACTCATTCCTCATGTCACTCCTCCATGTCGCTACTCCATGTCAATCCTCCATGTCACTCGTTTATGTCACTGCTCCAGTTCACTCCTCCATGTCATCTCTATATGTCTTCCATGTCACTCCTCCATGTCCATCCTCCATGTCACTACTCCATGTCACTCCTCCGTGTTGCTCCTCCATGTCACTCCTCCAAGTCTCTCACCCATGTCCCTACACGATGTCACTCCACCATATCAACCCTCCTTCCTGATCAACCCTGTCACTTCTCCAAGTCACTCCTCTATGTCTATCCTCCATGTCACTACTCCACATCAATCCTCTATGTCACTCCTCCATGTCACTCCTCCATGTCGCTCTAACAACTCACTCCTCCATGTCACTCCTCCATGTCACTCCTCCAGGTCACTCCTCCATGTTGCTACTCAAAGTCACTCCTCCATGTCACTACACCAACTCAATCCTTCTTTTCACTCCTCCATGTCACTCATCCATGTCACTTCTATATGTCTTCCATGTCACTCCTCCATGTACCTCCTCCATGTCACTCCTCCACGTCGCTCCTCTATGTCACTCCTCCATGTCACACCTCCATGTCACTCCTCCATGTCGCTACACCAACTCATTACTCATGTCACTCCTCCATGTTACTACTCCATGTCACTCCTCCATGTCGCTCTAACAACTCACTCCTCCATGTCACTCCACCATTTCACTCCTCCATGTCACTCCTCACAGTCACTCCTCCATGTCACTACACCAACTCACTCCTCAAAGTCACTCCTCAATGTTACTACTTCATGTCACTCCTCCATGTCGCTACACAAACTAAATCCTCCTTTACACTCTTTCATGTCACTCCTCCATATCGCTCCTCCATGTCCCTCCTCCATGTCACTCTTCCATGTCATTCCTCCATGTCACACCTCCATGTTACTCCTTCATGTCGCTCCACCAACTCCTTCCTCCATGTTACTCCTCCATGTCACTCCTCCATGTCACTCCTCCATGTCACACCTCCATGTGACTCCTCCATGTCGCTCCATCAACTCACTCCTCCATGTCACTCCTCAATTTCTCTCCTCCATGTCGCTATAACAACTCACTCCTCCATGTCACTCCTCCAGGTCACTCCTCTATGTCGCTACTCAAAGTCACTCCTCCATGTCACTACACCAACTCAAACCTTCTTTACACTCTTTCATGTCACTCCTCCATATCGCTCCTCCATGTCCCTCCTCCATGTCACACCTCCATATCACTCCTCCAGGTTACTCCTCCATGTCGCTACTCAAAGTCACTCCTCCATGTCACTACTCCAGGTCAATCCTCCATGTCGCTACTCAAAGTCACTCCTCCATGTCACTCCTCCATGTCACTCCACCATTTCACTCCTCCATGTCACTCCTCCATGTCACTCCTCCATGTTGCTACTCAAAGTCACTCCTCCATGTCACTCATCCATGTCATTCCTCCATGTCACTCCTTTATGTCACTCCTCCAATTCACTCCTCCATGTCAATTCTATATGTCTTCCAAGTCAGTCCTCCATGTCCCTCCTCCATGTCGCTCCTCCGTGTTGCTCCTCCAAGTCAGTCCTCCATGTCACTCCTCCATGTCGCTACACAAACTCAATCCTCCTTTACACTCTTTCATGTCACTCCTCCATGTATCTCCTTCATGTTGCTTCTCTATGTCACTCCTCCATGTCACTACTCCATGTCGCTACACAAACTAACTCCTCAATGTCACTCCTCCATGTCAATACTTCTTGTCACTCCTCCATGTCATTCCTCCATGTCACTCCTTTATGTCAGTCCTCCAATTCACTCCTCCATGTCACCTCTATATGTCTTCCATGTTACTCCTCCATGTCCATCCTCCTTTTCACTACTCCATGTCACTCCTCCATGTCGCTCCTCCGTGTTGCTCCTCCTTGTCACTCCTCCAAGTCACTCACCCATATCCCTCCACGATTTCACTCCAACATATAAACACTCCTTCCTGATCAACCCTGTCACTTTTCCATGTCACTCCTCCATGTCCATCCTCCATGTCACTCCTCCATGTCGCTCCTCCGTGTTGCTCCTCCTTGTCACTCCTCCAAATCACTCACCTATGTCCCTCCATGATTTCACTCCACCATAAAAACTCTCATTACTGATCAACCCTGTCACTCCTCCAAGTCACACCTCCATGTCACTCCTCCATGTCGCTACACCAACTCATTACTCATGTCACTCCTCCATGTAGGTACTCCATGTCACTCCTCCATGTCGCTCAAACAACTCACTCATCCATGTCACTCCACCATTTCACTCCTCCTTGTCACTCCTCAAAGACACTCCTCCATGTCGCTACACAAACTCAAAACTCCTTTACACTCTTTCATGTCACTCCTCCATATCGCTCCTCCATGTCCCTCCTCCATGCCACTCCTCCATGTCATTCCTCCATGTCACTCCTCCATGTATCTCCTCCATGTCGCTACTCTATGTCACTACTCGATGTCACTCCTCCATGTCAATCCTCCATGTTGCTACACAAACTCACTCCTCATGTTACTACTCTATATCACTACTCCATGTCACTCCTCCATGTCGCTACACCAACTCACTCCTCCATGTCAATACTTCTTGTCACTCCTCCATGTCATTTCTCCATGTCACTCCTTTATGTCAGTCCTCCAATTCGCTCCTCCATGTCACCTCTATATGTCTTCCATGTCACTCCTCCATGTCCATCCTCTATGTCGCTCCTCCATGTAACTCCTCCATGTTGCTACACCAACTCACTCCTCCATGTCACTCTTCCATGTCTCTCCTCCATGTCACTCCTCTATGTCACTCCTCCATGTCACTCCTCCATGTCACCCCTCCATGTTTGTCCTCCATGTCGCTATAACAACTCACTCCTCCATGTCACACCACCATTGCACTCCTCCATGTCACTCCTCCAGGACACTCCTCCATTTCGCTAATCAGTCACTCCTCCATGTCACTACACTAACTCGTTCCTCAATGTCACTCCTCCATGTCACTACTTCATGTCACTCCTCCATGTCGCTACTCCATGTGACTCCTCCATGTCGCTCCACCTACTCACTCCTCCACGTCGCTCCTCCATGTTGCTCTTCCATGTCACTCCTCCATGTCACTCCTTGATTTCTCTCCTCCATGTCGCTCTAACAACTCACTCCTCCATGTCACTCCACAATTTCACTCCGCCATGTCACTCCTCCAGGTCACTCCTCCATGTCGCTGCTCAAAGTCACTCCTTCATGTCACTACACCAACTCACTCCACAATGTCACTCCTCAATAATACCACTTCATGTCACTCCTCCATGTATCTACACAAACTCAATTCTCCTTTACACTCTTTCATGTCACTCCTCCATTTTGCTCCTCCATGTCCCTCCTCCATGTCACTCCTCCATGTCATTCCTCCATGTCACTCCTTCATGTATCTCCTCCATGTCGCTACTCTATGTCACTCCTCCATGCCACTCCTCCATGTAACTCCTCCATGTAGCTACTCCATGTCACTCCTCCATGTCGCTACACAAACTCACTCCTCATGTCACTCCTCTATGTCGCTCTTCCATATCGCTCCTCCATGTCCCTCCTCCATGTCACTCCTCCATGTCATTCCTCCATGTCACTCCTCCATGTATCTCCTCCATGTCGCTACTCTATGTCACTACTCGATGTCACTCCTCCATGTCAATCCTCCATGTTGCTACACAAACTCACTCCTCATGTTACTACTCTATATCACTACTCCATGTCACTCCTCCATGTCGCTACACCAACTCACTCCTCCATGTCAATACTTCTTGTCACTCCTCCATGTCATTCCTCCATTTCACTCCTTTATGTCAGTCCCTCCAATTCACTCCTCCATGTCACCTCTATATGTCTTCCATGTCACTCCTCCATGTCCATCCTCTATGTCGCTACTCCATGTAACTCCTCCATGTTGCTACACCAACTCACTCCTCCATGTCACTCTTCCATGTCTCTCCTCCATGTCACTCCTCTATGTCACTCCTCCATGTCACTCCTCCATGTCACTCCTCCATGTTTGTCCTCCATGTCGCTATAACAACTCACTCCTCCATGTCACACCACCATTGCACTCCTCCATGTCACTCCTCCAGGTCACTCCTCCATTTCGCTAATCAGTCACTCCTCCATGTCACTACACTAACTCGCTCCTCAATGTCACTCCTCCATGTCACTACTTCATGTCACTCCTCCATGTCGCTACTCCATGTGACTCCTCCATGTCGCTCCACCTACTCACTCCTCCACGTCGCTCCTCCATGTTGCTCTTCCATGTCACTCCTCCATGTCACTCCTTGATTTCTCTCCTCCATGTCGCTCTAACAACTCACTCCTCCATGTCACTCCACAATTTCACTCCTCCATGTCACTCCTCCAGGTCACTCCTCCATGTCGCTGCTCAAAGTCACTCCTTCATGTCACTACACCAACTCACTCCACAATGTCACTACTCAATAATACCACTTCATGTCACTCCTCCATGTATCTACACAAACTCAATCCTCCTTTACACTCTTTCATGTCACTCCTTCATTTTGCTCCTCCATGTCCCTCCTCCATGTCCCTCCTCCATGTCATTCCTCCATGTCACTCCTTCATGTATCTCCTCCATGTCGCTACTCTATGTCACTCCTCCATGCCACTCCTCCATGTAACTCCTCCATGTAGCTACTCCATGTCACTCCTCCATGTCGCTACACAAACTCACTCCTCATGTCACTCCTCCATGTCGCTCCTCCATATCGCTCCTCCATGTCCCTCCTCCATGTCACTCCTCCATGTCATTCCTCCATATCACTCCTCCATGTATATCCTCCATGTCGCTACTCTATGTCACTACTCGATGTCACTCCTCCATGTCCATCCTCCATGTTGCTACACAAACTCACTCCTCATTTTACTACTCTATATCACTACTCCATGTCACTCCTCCATGTCGCTACACCAACTCACTCCTCCATGTCAATACTTCTTGTCACTCCTCTAGGTCATTCCTCCATGTCACTCCTTTATGTCAGTCCTCCAATTCACTCCTCCATGTCACCTCTATATGTCTTCCATGTCACTCCTCCATGTCCATCCTCTATGTCGCTACTCCATGTAACTCCTCCATGTTGCTACACCTACTCACTCCTCCATGTCACTCTTCCATGTCTCTCCTCCATGTCACTCCTCTATGTCACTCCTCCATGTCACTCCTCCATGTCACTCCTCCATGTTTGTCCTCCATGTCGCTATAACAACTCACTCCTCCATGTCACACCACCATTGCACTCCTCCATGTCACTCCTCCAGGTCACTCCTCCATTTCGCTAATCAGTCACTCCTCCATGTCACTACACTAATTCGCTCTTCAATGTCACTCCTCCATGTCACTACTTCATGTCACTCCTCCATGTCGCTACTCCATGTGACTCCTCCATGTCGCTCCACCTACTCACTCCTCCACGTCGCTCCTCCATGTTGCTCTTCCATGTCACTCCTCCATGTCACTCCTTGATTTCTCTCCTCCATGTCGCTCTAACAACTCACTCCTCCATGTCACTCCACAATTTCACTCCTCCATGTCACTCCTCCAGGTCACTCCTCCATGTCGCTGCTCAAAGTCACTCCTTCATGTCACTACACCAACTCACTCCACAATGTCACTCCTCAATAATACCACTTCATGTCACTCCTCCATGTCGCTACACAAACTCAATCCTCCTTTACACTCTTTCATGTCACTCCTCCATTTTGCTCCTCCATGTCCCTCCTCCATGTCACTCCTCCATGTCATTCCTCCATGTCACTCCTCCATGTATCTCCTCCATGTCGCTACTCTATGTCACTCCTCCATGCCACTCCTCCATGTAACTCCTCCATGTAGCTACTCCATGTCACTCCTCCATGTCGCTACACAAACTCACTCCTCATGTCACTCCTCTATGTCGCTCCTCCGTATTGCTTCTCCAAGTCACTCCTCCATGTAAATCCTCCATGTAGCTACTCCATGTCACTCCTCCATCTCGCTACACAAACTCACTCCTCATGTCTCTCCTCCATGTCACTCCTCCATGTCACTCCTCCAATCACTCACCCATGTCCCTCCGCGATGTCACTCCACCATATCAACCCTCCTTCCTGATCAACCCGATCACTTCTCCAGGTCACTCCTCCATGTCCATCCTCCATATCACTACTCCACATCAATCCTCTGTCACTCCTCCATGTCACTCCACTATTTTACTCCTCCATGTCACTCCTCCAGGTCACTCCTCCATGTCGCTACTCAAAGTCACTCCTCCATGTAACGACACCAACTCACTCCTAAATGTCACTCCTCCATGTCAATACTTCTTATCACTCCTCCATGTCATTCCTTCATGTCACTCCTCCAATTCACTCCTCCATGTCACCTCTATATGTCTTCCACGTCACTCCTCCATGTCCATCCTCCATGTCACTACTCCATGTCACTCCTCCATGTCGCTCCTCCGTGTTGCTCCTCCTTGTCACTCCTCCAAGTCACTCACCCATGTCCCTCAACGATGTCACTCCACCAAATCAACCCTACTTCCTGAACAACCCTGTTACTTCTCTAAGTCACTCCTCCATGTCCATCCGCCCTGTCACTTCTCCATGTCACTCTTCATGTCTCTCCTCCACGTCACTCCTCTATGTCACTCCTCCATGTCAGTCCTCCATGTCACTTCTCCATGTCTCTCCTCCACGTCACTCCTCTATGTCACTCCTCCATGTCACTCCTCCATGTCAATCCTCCATGTTTCTCCTCCATGTCGCTATAACAACTCACTCCTCCATGTCACTCCACCATTTCAGTTCTCCATGTCACTCCTCCAGGTCACTCTTCCATGTCGCTACTCAAAGTGACTCCTCCATGTCACTACACCAACTCACTCCTCAATGTCACTCCTCCATGTCGCTACTCCATGTGACTCCTCCATGTCGCTCCACCAACTCACTCCTCCACGTCGCTCCTCCATGTTGCTCTTCCATGTCATTCCTCCATGTAACTCCTCCATGTATCTCCACCATGTCGCTACTCTATGTCACTCCTCCATGTCGCTACACCAACTCAACCCTCCTTGTAACTCCTCCATGTACTAATCCATGTCACTCCTCCATGTCACTCCTCCGTGTTGCTCCTCCAAGTCACTCCTCCATGTAACTCCTCCATGTAGCTACTCCATGTCACTCCTCCATGTCGCTACACCAACTCACTCCTCAATGTCACTCCTCCATGTCACTACTTCTTGTCACTCCTCCATGTCACTCCTTTATGTCACAACTCCAATTCACTCCTCCATGTCACCTCTATATGTCTTCCATGTCACTTCTCCATGTCACTCCTCCATGTCCATCTTCCATGTCACTACTCCACATCAATCCTCTATGTCACTCCTCCATGTCACCCCACCATTTCACTCCTCCATGTCACTCCTCCATATATCTCCTCCATGTCGATACTCTATGTCACTCCTCCTTGTCACTCTTCCATGTCACTCCTCCATGTAACTCATCTATGTCCCTCCGCCATGTCACTACACCAACTCAATCCTTCTTGTCACTCCTCCATGTCCCTCCTCCTTATCACTACTACATGTCACTCCTCCATGTCGCTCCTCCGTGTTGCTCCTCCAAATCAATCCTCTATGTCACTCCTCCATGTTGCTCCTCCAAGTAACTCCTCCATGTAACTCCTACATGTAGCTACTTCATATCACTACTGCATGTCACTCCTCCATGTCGCTCCTCCGTGTTGCTCCTCCAAGTCACTCCTCCATGTAACTCCTCCATTTAGCTACTCCATGTCAATCCTCCATGTCGCTACCCAAACTCACTCCTCATGTCACTCCTCCATGTCACTCCTCCATGTCACTCCTCCAAGTCACTCATCCATGTCCCTCCGCCATGTCACTCCACCATATCAATCTTCCTTGGTGATCCGCCCTGTCACTTCTCCATGTCACTCCTCCATGTCTCCCCTCCACGAAATTCCTCTATGTCACTCCTCCATGTCACTCCTACATGTCACTCCTCCATGTCGCTACACCAACTCATTCCTCATGTCACTCCTCCATGTAACTACTCCATGTCACTCCTCCATGTCGCTCGAACAACTCACTCCTCCATG
Source organism: Sebastes schlegelii (assembly GCA_014673565.1). NCBI lineage: Eukaryota > Metazoa > Chordata > Actinopteri > Perciformes > Sebastidae > Sebastes > Sebastes schlegelii. Next base: position 16,323 of record VHQL01000234.1, read on the forward strand.
TCACTCCACCATTTCACTCCTCAAAGTCACTCCTCCATGTCACTACACCAACTCACTCCTCAAAGTCACTCCTCAATGTTACTACTTCATGTCACTCCTCCATGTCGCTACACAAACTAAATCCTCCTTTACACTCTTTCATGTCACTCCTCCATATCGCTCCTCCATGTCACTTCTATATGTCTTCCATTTCACTCCTTCATCTCCATCCATCATGTCACTACTCCATGTCACTCCTCCATGTCGCTCCTCCGTGTTGCTCCTCCAAGTCACTCCTCCATGTAACTCCTCCATGTAGCTACTCCATGTCACTCCTCCATGTTGCTACACAATCTCACTCCTCATGTCACTCGTCCATGTCACTCGTCCATGTCACTCCTCCATGTCATTCCTCCAAGTTACTCCTCCATGTCACTCCTCCATGTCACTCCTCTTGGTCACTCCTCCATGCCACTCCTCCATGTAACTCCTCCATGTAGCTACTCCATGTCACTCCTCCATGTCTCTCCTCCATGTCACTCTAACAACTCACTCCTCCATGTCACTCCACCATTTCACTCCTCCATGTCACTCCTCCATGTGACTCCTCCATGTCGCTCCATCAACTCACTCCTCCATGTCACTCCTCCATTTCTCTCCTCCATGTCGCTATAACAACTCACTCCTCCATGTCACTCCTCCAGGTCACTCCTCCATGTCGCTACTCAAAGTCACTCCTCCATGTCACTACACCAACTCACTCCTCAATGTCACTCCTCCATGTCACTACTTCATGTCACTCCTCCATGTCACTCCTCAAAGTCACTCCACCATGTCACTACATCAACTCACTCCTCAATGTCAATACTTCATGTCACTCCTCCATGTCGCTACACAAACTCAATCCTCCTTTACACTCTTTCATGTCACTCCTCCATATCGCTCCTCCATGTCCCTCCTCCATGTCACTCCTCCATGTCATTCCTCCATGTCACTCCTCCATGTATCTCCTCCATGTTGCTACTCAAAGTCACTCCTCCATGTCACTACACCAACTCAACCCTTCTTGTCACTCCTCCATGTCACTCCTCCTTGTCACTCCTCCATGTCACTCCTCCATGTCACTCCTCCATGTCACTCCTCCAGGTCACTCCTCCATGTCGCTACTCAAAGTCACTCCTCCATGTCACTACACCAACTCAACCCTTCTTGTTACTCCTCCATGTCACTCCTCCTTGTCACTCCTCCATGTCGCTACACAAACTCACTCCTCAATGTCACTCCTCCATGTCAATACTTCTTGTCACTCCTCCATGTCATTCCTCCATTTCACTCCTTTATGTCAGTCCTCCAATTCACTCCTCCATGTTTCCTCTATATGTCTTCCATGTCACTCCTCCATGTCCATCCTCCTTTTCACTACTTCATGTCACTCCTCCATGTCGCTCCTCCGTGTTGCTCCTCCTTGTAACTCCTCCAAGTCACTCACCCATGTCCCTCCACGATTTCACTCAACCATAAAAACTCTCCTTCCTGATCAACCCTGTCACTCCTCCATGTCCATCCTCCATGTCACTACTCCATGTCACTCCTCCATGTCGCTCCTTCGTGTTGCTCCTCCTTGTCACTCCTCCAAGTCAGTCCTCCATGTAACTTCTACATGTCTCTCCTCCACGTCACTCCTCTATGTCACTCCTCCATGTCACTCCTCCATGTCACTCCTCCATGTTTTTCCTCCATGTCGCTATAACAACTCACTCCTTTATGTCACTCCTCCAATTCACTCCTCCATGTCACTCCTCCATGTCACTCATCCATGTCCCTCCTCCATGTCACTCCATCCTATCAATCTTCCTTGGTTATCCGACCTGTCACTTCTCCATGTCACTCTTCTATGTCTCTCCTCCACGTCACTCCTCTATTTCACTCCTCCATGTCACTCCTCCATGTCGCTACACCAACTCAATCCTCCTTGTCACTCCTCCATATCACTCATCCATATCATTCCTCCATGTCACTCCTTTATGTCAATCCTCCAAGTCACTCCTCCATGTCACTTCTATATGTCTTCCATTTTACTCCTCCATGTCCATCCATCATGTCACTACTCCATGTCACTCCTCCATGTCGCTCCTCTGTGTTGCTCCTCCAAGTCACTCCTCCATGTAACTCCTCCATGTAGCTACTCCATGTCACTCCTCCATGTCACTCCTCCATGTCGCTATTCCATGTCAGTCCTCCATGTCGCTACACCAACTCAGTCTTTCATGTTACTCCTCCATGTTGCTACTCCATGTGACTCCTCCATGTCGCTCCACCAACTCCTTCCTCCATGTTACTCCTCCATGTCACTCCTCCATGTCACTCCTTTATGTCACTCCTCCAAGTTACTCCTCCATGTTGCTCCTCCATGTTGCTCCTTCATGTCACTCCTCCATGTAACTCTTCCATGTAGCTACTCCATGTCACTCCTCCATGTCGATACACCAACTCACTCCTCATGTCACTCCTCCATGTCACTCCTCCAAGTCACTTACCCATGTCCTTCCATGATGTCACTCCACCATATAAACCCTCCTTCCTGATCAACCCTGCACTTCTCCAAGTCACTCACCCATGTCCCTCCGCGATGTCACTCCACCATATCAACCCTCCTTTTTGATCCGACCTGTCACTTATCCATGTCACTCCTCCATGTCACTGCTCTATGTCACTCCTCCATGTCTCTACTCCATGTCGCTCTAACAACTCACTCCTCCATGTCACTCCACCATTTCACTCCTTCATGTCACTCCTCCAGGTCACTCCTCCATGTCGCTACTTCATGTCACTCCTCCATGTTGCTACACAAACTCAACCCTCCTTGTCACTCCTCCATGTCACTCATCCATGTCATTCCTCATGTCACTCCTTCATGTCACTTCTCCAAGTCACTCCTCCATGTAACTCCTCCATGTCACTCATCAATGTCCCTCCGCTATGTCACTCCACCCTATCAATCTCCCTAGGTGATCCGACCTGTCACTTCTCCATATCACTCTTCCTTGTCTCTCCTCCACGTCACTCCTCTAGGTCACTCCTCCATGTCACTCCTCCATGTCACTCCTCCATGTCTCTCCTCCATGTCGCTCTAACAACTCACTCCTCCATGTCACTCCACCATTTCACTCCTCCATGTCACTCCTACAGGTCACTCCTCCATGTCGCTACTTCATGTCACTCCTCCATGTCGCTACACAAACTCAACCCTCCTTGTCACTCCTCCATGTCACTCATCCATGTCGCTCCTCCGTGTTGCTCCTCCAAGTCAGTCCTCCATGTAACTCCTCCATGTAGCTACTCCATGTCACTCCTCCATGTCGCTACACAAACTCACTCCTCATGTCACTCTTCCATGTCACTCCTCCAAGTCACTCATCCATGTCCCTCCGTGATGTCACTCCACCATATAAACTCTCCTTTTTGATCCGCCCTGTCACTTCTCCATGTCACTCCTCCATGTCTCTCCTCCACGTCACTGCTCTATGTCACTCCTCCATGTCACTCCTACATGTCACTCCTCCATGTCTCTCCTCTATGTCGCTCTAAAAACTCACTCCTCCATGTCACTCCTCCATGTCACTCCACCATTTCACTCCTCCATGTCACTCCTCAATGTCACTCCTCCATGTCACTCCTCCATTTCTCTCCTCCATGTCGCTATAACAACTCACTCCTCCATGTCTCTCCTCCAGGTCACTCCTCCATGTCACTCCACCATTTCACTCCTCCATGTCACTCCTCCAGGTCACTCCTCCATGTCGCTCCTCCATGTTGCTCCTCCGTGTCACTCCTCCATGTCACTCATCCATGTCCCTCCGCCTTGTCACTCCACCATATCAATCTTCTTTTGTTATCTGCCCTGTCACTTCTCCATGTCACTCTTCCATGTCTCTCCTCCACGTCATTCCTCTATGTCACTCCTCCATGTCACTCCTCTATGTCACTCCTCCATGTCTCTACTCCATGTCGCTCTAACAACTCACTCCTCCATGTCACTCCACCATGTCGCTACTTCATGTCACTCCTCCATGTCGCTATACAAACTCAACCCTCCTTGTCACTCCTCCATGTCACTCATACATGTCATTCCTCATGTCACTCCTTTATGTTACTCCTCCATATCACTCTTCCATGTCTCTCCTCCATGTCACTCCTCTATGTCACTCCTCCATGTCACTCCTCCATATCACTCCACCATTTCACTCCTCCATGTCACTCCTCCATGTTGCTCCTCCAAGTCATTCCTCCATGTCACTCCTTTATGTCAGTCCTCCAATTCACTCCTCCATGTCACCTCTATATGTCTTCCATGTCACTCCTCCATGTCTCTCCTCTATATCGCTCTAACAACTCACTCCTCCATGTCACTCCTCCATGTCACTCCACCATTTCACTCCTCCATGTCACTCCTCCAGGTCACTCCTCCATGTCGCTACACCAACTTACTCCTCAATGTCACTCCTTCATGTCACTCCTCCATTTCTCTCCTCCATGTCGCTATAACAACTCACTCCTCCATGTCACTCCTCCAGGTCACTCCTCCAAGTCGCTACTCAAAGTCACTCCTCCATGTCACTACACCAACTCACTCCTCAATGTCACTCCTCAATGTCACTACTTCATGTCACTCCTCCATGTCGCTACACAAACTCAACCCTCCTTTACACTCTTTCATGTCACTCCTCCATTTCACTCCTCCATGTCATTCCTCCATGTCACTCCTCCATGTATCTCCTCCATGTCGCTACTCTATGTCACTCCTCCATTTCACTCCTCCATGTCATTCCTCTGTGTCACTCCTCCATGTATCTCCTCCATGTCGATACTCTATGTCACTCCTCCATGTCACTCCTCCATGTCGCTACACAAACTCGCTCCTCATGTTACTACTCTATGTCGCTACTCCATGTCACTCCTCCATGTCGCTACACCAACTCACTCCTCAATGTAACTCCTCCATGTCACTACTTCTTGTCACTCCTCCATGTCACTCATCCATGTCACTCCTTTATGTCACAACTCCAATTCACTCCTCCATGTAACCTCTATATGTCTTCCATGTCACTTCTCCAAGTCACTCCTCCATGTCCATCCTCCATGTCACTACTCCACATCAATCTTCTATGTCACTCCTCCATGTCACTCCTCCATGTCGCTCTAACAACTCACTCCTCCATGTCACCCCACCATTTCACTCCTCCATGTCACTCATCCATGTCCCTCCTCCATGTCACTCCATCCTATCAATCTTCCTTGGTTATCCGACCTGTCACTTCTCCATGTCACTCTTCTATGTCTCTCCTCCACGTCACTCCTCTATTTCACTCCTCCATGTCACTCCTCCATGTCGCTACACCAACTCAATCCTCCTTGTCACTCCTCCATATCACTCATCCATATCATTCCTCCATGTCACTCCTTTATGTCAATCCTCCAAGTCACTCCTCCATGTCACTTCTATATGTCTTCCATTTTACTCCTCCATGTCCATCCATCATGTCACTACTCCATGTCACTCCTCCATGTCGCTCCTCCGTGTTGCTCCTCCAAGTCACTCCTCCATGTAACTCCTCCATGTAGCTACTCCATGTCACTCCTCCATGTCACTCCTCCATGTCGCTATTCCATGTCAGTCCTCCATGTCGCTACACCAACTCAGTCTTTCATGTTATTCCTCCATGTTGCTACTCCATGTGACTCCTCCATGTCGCTCCACCAACTCCTTCCTGCATGTTACTCCTCCATGTTACTCCTCCATGTCACTCCTTTATGTCACTCCTCCAAGTTACTCCTCCATGTTGCTCCTCCATGTTGCTCCTTCATGTCACTCCTCCATGTAACTCTTCCATGTAGCTACTCCATGTCACTCCTCCATGTCGATACACCAACTCACTCCTCATGTCACTCCTCCATGTCACTCCTCCAAGTCACTTACCCATGTCCTTCCATGATGTCACTCCACCATATAAACCCTCCTTCCTGATCAACCCTGCACTTCTCCAAGTCACTCACCCATGTCCCTCCGCGATGTCACTCCACCATATCAACCCTCCTTTTTGATCCGACCTGTCACTTATCCATGTCACTCCTCCATGTCACTGCTCTATGTCACTCCTCCATGTCTCTACTCCATGTCGCTCTAACAACTCACTCCTCCATGTCACTCCACCATGTCGCTACTTCATGTCACTCCTCCATGTCGCTATACAAACTCAACCCTCCTTGTCACTCCTCCATGTCACTCATACATGTCATTCCTCATGTCACTCCTTTATGTTACTCCTCCATATCACTCTTCCATGTCTCTCCTCCATGTCACTCCTCTATGTCACTCCTCCATGTCACTCCTCCATATCACTCCACCATTTCACTCCTCCATGTCACTCCTCCATGTTGCTCCTCCAAGTCATTCCTCCATGTCACTCCTTTATGTCAGTCCTCCAATTCACTCCTCCATGTCACCTCTATATGTCTTCCATGTCACTCCTCCATGTCTCTCCTCTATATCGCTCTAACAACTCACTCCTCCATGTCACTCCTCCATGTCACTCCACCATTTCACTCCTCCATGTCACTCCTCCAGGTCACTCCTCCATGTCGCTACACCAACTTACTCCTCAACGTCACTCCTTCATGTCACTCCTCCATTTCTCTCCTCCATGTCGCTATAACAACTCACTCCTCCATGTCTCTCCTCCAGGTCACTCCTCCATGTCAATCCACCATTTCACTCCTCCATGTCACTCCTCCAGGTCACTCCTCCATGTCGCTCCTCCATGTTGCTCCTCCGTGTCACTCCTCCATGTCACTCATCCATGTCCCTCCGCCTTGTCACTCCACCATATCAATCTTCTTTTGTTATCTGCCCTGTCACTTCTCCATGTCACTCTTCCATGTCTCTCCTCCACGTCATTCCTCTATGTCACTCCTCCATGTCACTCCTCTATGTCACTCCTCCATGTCTCTACTCCATGTCGCTCTAACAACTCACTCCTCCATGTCACTCCACCATGTCGCTACTTCATGTCACTCCTCCATGTCGCTATACAAACTCAACCCTCCTTGTCACTCCTCCATGTCACTCATACATGTCATTCCTCATGTCACTCCTTTATGTTACTCCTCCATATCACTCTTCCATGTCTCTCCTCCATGTCACTCCTCTATGTCACTCCTCCATGTCACTCCTCCATATCACTCCACCATTTCACTCCTCCATGTCACTCCTCCATGTTGCTCCTCCAAGTCATTCCTCCATGTCACTCCTTTATGTCAGTCCTCCAATTCACTCCTCCATGTCACCTCTATATGTCTTCCATGTCACTCCTCCATGTCTCTCCTCTATATCGCTCTAACAACTCACTCCTCCATGTCACTCCTCCATGTCACTCCACCATTTCACTCCTCCATGTCACTCCTCCAGGTCACTCCTCCATGTCGCTACACCAACTTACTCCTCAATGTCACTCCTTCATGTCACTCCTCCATTTCTCTCCTCCATGTCGCTATAACAACTCACTCCTCCATGTCACTCCTCCAGGTCACTCCTCCAAGTCGCTACTCAAAGTCACTCCTCCATGTCACTACACCAACTCACTCCTCAATGTCACTCCTCAATGTCACTACTTCATGTCACTCCTCCATGTCGCTACACAAACTCAACCCTCCTTTACACTCTTTCATGTCACTCCTCCATTTCACTCCTCCATGTCATTCCTCCATGTCACTCCTCCATGTATCTCCTCCATGTCGCTACTCTATGTCACTCCTCCATTTCACTCCTCCATGTCATTCCTCTGTGTCACTCCTCCATGTATCTCCTCCATGTCGATACTCTATGTCACTCCTCCATGTCACTCCTCCATGTCGCTACACAAACTCGCTCCTCATGTTACTACTCTATGTCGCTACTCCATGTCACTCCTCCATGTCGCTACACCAACTCACTCCTCAATGTAACTCCTCCATGTCACTACTTCTTGTCACTCCTCCATGTCACTCATCCATGTCACTCCTTTATGTCACAACTCCAATTCACTCCTCCATGTAACCTCTATATGTCTTCCATGTCACTTCTCCAAGTCACTCCTCCATGTCCATCCTCCATGTCACTACTCCACATCAATCTTCTATGTCACTCCTCCATGTCACTCCTCCATGTCGCTCTAACAACTCACTCCTCCATGTCACCCCACCATTTCACTCCTCCATGTCACTCCTCCAGGTCACTCCTCCATGTCGCTACTCAAAGTCACTCCTCCATGTCAAGACACCAACTCAATCCTAATTGTCACTCCTCCATGTCACTACTTCATGTCACTCCTCCATGTCACTACTCCATTTGACTCCTCCATGTCGCTCCACCAACTCACTACTCCACGTCACTCCTCCATGTTGCTCTTCCATTTAACTCCTCCATGTCACTCATCCATGTCAATTCTATATGTCTTCCATGTCACTCCTCCATGTTCCTCCTCCATGTCACTCCTCCACATCACTCCTCTATGTCACTCCTCCATGTCACACCTCCATGTCACTCCTCAATGTCGCTACACTGACTCATTCCTCGTGTCACTCCTCCATGTCGCTACTCCATGTCACTCCTCCATGTCACTACACCAACTCAACCCTCCTTGTAACTTCTCCATGTCACTCATCCATGTCATTCCTCCATGTCACTCGTTTATGTCACTCCTCCAGTTCACTCCTCCATGTCATCTCTATATGTCTTCCATATCACTCCTCCATGTCCATACTCCATGTCACTACTCCATGTCACTCCTCCATGTTGCTCCTCCGTGTTGCTCCTCCATGTCACACCTCCAAGTCACTCACCCATGTCCCTACACGATGTCACTCCACCATATCAACCCTCCTACCTGATCAACCCTGTCACTCCTCCAAGTCACTCCTCCATGTAACTCCTCCATGTAGCTACTCCATGTCACTCCTCCATGTCGCTCCTCCGTGTTGCTCCTCCACTTCACTCCTTTATGTCACTCCTCCATGTTGCTCCTTCAAGTCACTCCTCCATGTAACTCCTACATGTAGCTACTCCATGTCACTACTCCAGGTAACTCCTCCATGTCGCTCCTCCGTGTTGCTCCTCCAAGTCACTCCTCCATGTAACTCCTCCATGTAGCTACTCCATGTCACTCCTCCATGTCGCTACACAAACTTACTCCTCATGTGACTCCTCCATGTCACTCCTCCATGTCACTCCTCCAAGTCACTCATCCATGTCCCTCCGCCATGTCACTCCACCATATCAATCTTCTTTGGTGATCCGCCCTGTCACTTCTCCATGTCACTTCTCCATGTCTCTGCTCCACGAAATTCCTCTATGTCACTCCTCCATGTCTCTCCTCTATATCGCTATAACAACTCACTCCTCCATTTCACTCCTCCATGTCATTCCACCATTTCATTCCTCCATGTCACTCCTCCAGGTCACTCCTCCATGTCGCTACACCAACTTACTCCTCAATGTCACTCCTTCATGACACTCCTCCATTTCTCTCCTCCATGTCGCTATAACAACTCACTCCTCCATGTCACTCCTCCAGGTCACTCCTCCATGTCGCTACTCAAAGTCACTCCTCCATGTCACTACACCAACTCAACCCTTCTTATCACTCCTCCATGTCACTCATCCATTTCACTCATCCATGTCGCTCCTCTATGTCACTCCTCCATGTCACACCTCCATGTCAATACTTCTTGTCACTCCTCCATGTCATTCCTCCATGTCACTCCTCCATGTCGCTCTAACAACTCACTCCTCCATGTCACTCCACCATTTCACTCTTCCATGTCACTCCTCAAAGTCACTCCTCCATGTCACTCCACCATTTCACTCCTCCATGTCACTCCTCCAGGTCACTCCTCCATGTCACACCTCCATGTCAATACTTCTTGTCACTCCTCCATGTCATTCCTCCATGTCACTCCTCCATGTCACTATAACAACTCACTCCTCCATGTCACTCCACCATTTCAGTCCTCCATGTCACTCCACCATTTCATTCCTCCATGTTACTCCTCCAGGTCACTCCTCCATGTCACTCCACCATTTCATTCCTCCATGTCACTCCTCCATTTCTCTTCTCCATGTCGCTATAACAACTCACTCCTCCATGTCACTCCTCCAAGTCACTCCTCCATGTCGCTACTCCAATTCACTCCTCCATGTCACCTCTATATGTCTTCCATGTCTCTCCTCCATGTCCCTCCTCCATGTCATTCATCCATGTCACTCCTCCATGTCGCTCCTCCGTATTGCTCCTCCACGTCACTCCTCTATGTCACTCCTCCATGTCACTCCTCCATGTCACTCCTCCATGTCGCTACTCAAAGTCACTCCTCCATGTCACTACACCAACTCACTCCTCAATGTCACTCCTCAATGTCACTACTTCATGTCACTCCTCCATGTCATTCCTCCATGTCACTCCTCCATGTATCTCCTCCATGTCGCTACTCTATGTCACTCCTCCATGTCACTCCTCCATGTCGCTACACCAACTCACTCCTCAATGTCACTCCTCCATGTCACAACTCCAATTCACTCCTCCATGTCACCTCTATATGTCTTCCATGTCACTCCTCCATGTCCATCCTCCATGTCACTACTCTATGTCACTCCTCCATGTCGCTCCTCTGTGTTGCTCCTCCTTGTCACTCCTCCAAGTCACTCACCCATGTCCTTCTACGATGTGACTCCACCATATAAACCCTCCTTCCTGATCAACCCTGTCACTTCTCCAAGTCACTCCTCCATGTCCATCCTCCATGTCACTACTCCATGTCACTCCTCCATCTCGCTCCTCCGTGTTGCTCCTCCTTGTCACTCCTCCAAGTCACTCACCCATGTCCCTCCACGATGTCAATCCACCATATCAACCCTCCTTCCTTATCAACCCTGTCACTTCTCCAAGTCTCTCCTCCATGTCCATCCTCCATGTCACTCCTCCATGTCGCTCCTCCGTGTTGCTCCTCCTTGTCACTCCTCCAAGTCACTCACCCATGTCCCTCCACCATGTCACTCCACCATATCAACCTTCCTTCCTGATCAATTCTGTCACTTCTCCAAGTCACTCCTCCATGTCACTACTCAAAGTCACTCCTCCATGTCACTACACCAACTCAACCCTTCTTGTCACTCCTCCATGTCACTCATCCATTTCACTCCTCCACGTCACTCCTCTATGTCATTCCTCCATGTCACACCTCCATGTCACTCCTCCATGTCGCTACTCCATGTCACTCCTCCATGTCGCTCTAACAACTCACTCCTCCATGTCACTCCACCATTTCACTCCTCCATGTTGCTACTCAAAGTCACTCCTCCATGTCACTCCTCCATGTCAATACTTCTTGTCACTCCTCCATGTCATTCCTCCATGTCACTACTTCTTGTCACTCCTCCATGTCACTCATCCATGTCCATCCTCCTTTTCACTACTCCATGTCACTCCTCCATGTTGCTCCTCCGTGTTGCTCCTCCTTGTAACTCCTCCAAGTCACTCACCCATGTCCCTCCACGATTTCACTCCACCATAAAAACTCTCCTTCCTGATCAACCCTGTCACTTCTCCAAGTCACTCCTCCATGTCCATCCTCCATGTCACTACTCCATGTCACTCCTGCATGTCGCTCCTCCTTGTTGCTCCTCCATGTCACTCCTCCATTTCACTCCTCCATGTCACTCCTCCATGTTTTTCCTCCATGTCACTATAACAACTCACTCCTCAATGTCACTCCTCCATGCCACTACTTCATGTCACTCCTCCATGTCGCTACTCCATGTGACTCCTCCATGTCGCTCCACCAACTCACTCCTCCACGTCGCTCCTCCATGTTGCTCTTTCATGTCACTTCTCCATGTAACTCATCTATGTCCCTCCGCCATGTCACTACACAAACTCAATCCTTCTTGTCACTCCTCCATGTCCCTCCTCCATGTCACTCCTCCACGTCGCTCCTCTATGTCACTCCTCCATGTCACACCTCCATGTTCCTCCATGTCGTTATTCCATGTCACTCCTCCATGTCGCTACACCAACTCACTCCTCATGTTACTACTCTATGTCGCTACTCCATGTCAATCATCCATGTCCCTCCTCCATGTCACTCCATCCTATCAATCTTCCTTGGTTATCCGACCTGTCACTTCTCCATGTCACTCTTCCATGTCTCTCCTCCACGTCACTCCTCTATGTCACTCCTCCATGTCGCTACACCAACTCAATCCTCCTTGTCACTCCTCCATGTCGCTCCTTCATGTTGCTCCTCCATGTCACTCCTCCAATTCACTCCACGACGTCTCTCCTCTACGTCACTCCTCATGTCACTACACCAACTCAATCCTCCTTGTCACTCCTCCATATCACTCATCCATATCATTCCTCCATGTCACTCCTTTATGTCAATCCTCTAAGTCACTCCTCCATGTCACTTCTATATGTCTTCCATTTTACTCCTCCATGTCCATCCATCATGTCACTACTCCATGTCACTCCTAAATGTCGCTCCTCCGTGTTGCTCCTCCAAGTCACTCCTCCATGTAACTCCTCCATGTAGCTACTCCATGTCACTCCTCCATGTCGCTACACAAACTCACTCCTCATGTCACTCCTCCATGTCAATCCACCATATCAACCCTCCTTGGTTATCCGCCCTGTCACTTCTCCACGTCACTCCTCCATGTCGCTATACCAACTCACTCCTCCATGTTATTCCTCCATTTCACTCCTCCATGTATCTCCTCCATGTCGCTAGTCTATGTCACTCCTCCATGTCACTCCTCCATGTAACTCATCTATGTCCCTCCGCCATGTCACTACACCAACTCAATCCTTCTTGTCTCTCCTCCATGTCACTCATCCATGTCACTTCTCCATGTCACTCCTCCACATTGCTCCTCTATGTCACTCCTCCATGTCTCTCCTCCATGTCACTCCTTGATTTCTCTCCTCCATGTCGCTCTAACAACTCACTCCTCCATGTCACTCCACAATTTCTCTCCTCCATGTCACTCCTCCAGGTCACTCCTCCATGTCGCTGCTCAAAGTCACTCCTTCATGTCACTACACCAACTCACTCCACAATGTCACTCCTCAATAATACCACTTCATGTCACTCCTCCATATCGCTACACAAACTCAATCCTCCTTTACACTCTTTCATGTCACTCATCCATTTTGCTCCTCCATGTCCCTCCTCCATGTCACTCCTCCATGTCACCCCTCCATGTCACTCCTACATGTCACTCTTCTAGGTCACTCCTCCATGCCACTCCTCCATGTCGCTCCTCCGTGTTGCTCCTCCAAGTCATTCCTTCATGTAACTCCTCCATGTAGCTACTCCATGTCACTCCTCCATCTCGCTACACAAACTCACTCCTCACGTCTCTCCTCCATGTCACTCCTCCATGTCACTCCTCCTTGTCACTCCTCCATGTCACTTCTATATGTCTTCCATGTCACTCCTCCATGTTCCTCCTCCATGTCACTCCTCCACATCACTCCTCTATGTCACTCCTCCATGTCACACCTCCATGTCACTCCTCCATGTCGCTACACCAACTCATTCCTCATGTCACTCCTCCATGTCGCTACTCCATGTCAATCCTCCATGTCACTCGTTTATGTCACTGCTCCAGTTCACTCCTCCATGTCATCTCTATATGTCTTCCATGTCACTCCTCCATGTCCATCCTCCATGTCACTACTCCATGTCACTCCTCCGTGTTGCTCCTCCATGTCACTCCTCCAAGTCTCTCACCCATGTCCCTACACGATGTCACTCCACCATATCAACCCTCCTTCCTGATAAACCCTGTCACTTCTCCAAGTCACTCCTCCATGTCCCTCCTCCTTGTCACTACTACATGTCACTCCTCCATGTCGCTCTTCCATGTTGCTCCTCCAAAACAATCCTCTATGTCACTCCTCCATGTTGCTCCTCCAAGTCACTCCTCCATGTAACTCCTACATGTAGCTACTTCATGTCACTACTCCATGTCACTCCTCCATGTCGCTCCTCCGTGTTGCTCCTCCAAGTCACTCCTCCATGTAACTCCTCCATGTCTCTCCTCCATGTCACTCCTATATGTCACTCCTCCATGTCATTCCTCCATGTCACTCCTCCATGTTTGTCCTCCATGTCGCTATAACAACTCACTCCTCCATGTCACTCCACCATTGCACTCCTCCATGTCACTCCTCCGGGTCACTCCTCCATTTCGCTAATCAGTCACTCCTCCATGTCACTACACCAACTCGCTCCTCAATGTCACTCCTCCATGTCACTACTTCATGTCACTCCTCCATGTCGCTACTCCATGTGACTCCTCCATGTCGCTCCACCAACTCACTCCTCCACGTCGCTCCTCCATGTTGCTCTTCCATGTCACTCCTCCATGTAACTCATCTATGTCCCTCCGCCATGTCACTACACCAACTCAATCCTTCTTGTCACTCCTCCATGTCACTCATCCATGTCACTTCTCCATGTCACACCTCAATGTCACTCCTCCATGTCGCTACACCAACTCATTACTCATGTCACTCCTCCATGTCACTTCTCCATGTCTCTCCTCCATGTCGCTCTAACAACTCACTCCTACATGTCACTCCACCATTTCACTCCTCCATGTGACTCCTCCAGGTCACTCCTCCATGTCGCTACTCAAAGTCACTCCTTCATGTCACTACACCAAGTCATTCCTCAATGTCACTCCTCAATGTCACTACTTCATGTCACTCCTCCATGTAGCTACACAAACTCAATCCTCCTTTTTCACTCTTTCATGTCACTCCTCCATATCGCTCCTCCATGTCCCTCCTTCATGTCACTCCTCCATGTCGCTACTCCATGTGACTCCTCCATGTCGCTCCACCAACTCACTCCTCCACGTCGCTCCTCCGGGTCACTCCTCCATTTCGCTAATCAGTCACTCCTCCATGTCACTACACCAACTCGCTCCTCAATGTCACTCCTCCATGTCACTACTTCATGTCACTCCTCCATGTCGCTACTCCATGTCACTCCTCCATGTCGCTCCACCAACTCACTCCTCCACGTCGCTCCTCCATGTTGCTCTTCCATGTCACTCCTCCATGTAACTCATCTATGTCCCTCCGCCATGTCACTACACCAACTCAATCCTTCTTGTCACTCCTCCATGTCACTCATCCATGTCACTTCTCCATGTCACACCTCAATGTCACTCCTCCATGTCGCTACACCAACTCATTACTCATGTCACTCCTCCATGTCACTTCTCCATGTCTCTCCTCCATGTCGCTCTAACAACTCACTCCTACATGTCACTCCACCATTTCACTCCTCCATGTGACTCCTCCAGGTCACTCCTCCATGTCGCTACTCAAAGTCACTCCTTCATGTCACTACACCAAGTCATTCCTCAATGTCACTCCTCAATGTCACTACTTCATGTCACTCCTCCATGTAGCTACACAAACTCAATCCTCCTTTTTCACTCTTTCATGTCACTCCTCCATGTCACTCCTCCATGTCGCTACACCAACTTACTCCTCAATGTAACTCCTTAATGTCACTCCTCCATTTCTCTCCTCCATGTCGCTATAACAACTCACTCTTCCATGTAACTCCTCCAGGTCACTCCTCCAAGTCTCTACTCAAAGTCACTCCTCCATGTCACTACACCAACTCACTCCTCAATGTCACTCCTCAATGTCACTAGTTCATGACACTCCTCCATGTCATTCCTCCATGTCACTCCTCCATGTATCTCCTCCATGTCGCTACTCTATGTCACTCCTCTTTGTCACTCCTCCATGTCGCTACACCAACTCACTCCTCAATGTCACTCCTCCATGTCACAACTCCAATTCACTCCTCCATGTCACCTCTATATGTCTTCCATGTCACTCCTCCATGTCCAACCTCCATATCACTACTCTATGTCACTCCTCCATGTCGCTCCTCCGTGTTGCTCCTTCTTGTCACTCCTCCAAGTCACTCACCCATGTCCTTCTACGATGTCACTCCACCATATAAACCCTCCTTCCTGATCAACCCTGTCACTTCTCCAAGTCACTCCTCCATGTCCATCCTCCATGTCACTACTCCATGTCACTCCTCCATGTCACTCCTCCATGTTACTACTCTATGACGCTACTAAATGTCACTCCTCCATGTCGCTACTTATTGTCACTCCTCCATGTCACTCATCCATGTCATTCCTCAATGTCACTCCTTTATGTCACAACTCCAATTCACTCCTCCATGTCCATCCTCCATGTCACTCCTCCATTTCTATCCTCCGTGTTGCTCCTCCTTGTAACTCCTCCAAGTCACTCACCCATGTCCCTCCACGATGTCACTCCACCATATCAACCCTCCTTCCTGATCAACCCTGTCACTTCTCCAAGTCACTCCTCCATGTCTATCCTCCATGTCACTACTCCACATCAATCCTCTATGTCACTCCTCCATGTCACTCCTCCATGTCGCTCTAACAACTCACTCCTCCATGTCACTCCTCCAGGTCACTCCTCCATGTCGCTACTCAAAGTCACTCCTCCATGTCACTACACCAACTCAATCCTTCTTGTCACTCCTCCATGTCACTCATCCATGTCACTTCTATATGTCTTCCATGTCACTCCTCCATGTACCTCCTCCATGTCACTCCTCCACGTCGCTCCTCTATGTCACTCCTCCATGTCACACCTCCATGTCACTCCTCCATGTCACTACACCAACTCAATCCTTCTTGTCACTCCTCCATGTCCCTCCTCCTTGTCACTACTACATGTCACTCCTCCATGTCGCTCCTCCGTGTTGCTCCTCCAAATCAATCCTCTATGTCACTCCTCCATGTCACTACTTCATGTCACTCCTCCACGTCGCTCCTCCATGTTGCTCTACCATGTCACTCCTCCATGAAACTCATCTATGTCCCTCCGCCATGTCACTACACCAACTCAATCCTTCTTTTCACTCCTCCATGTCACTCCTCCATGTCACTTCTCCATGTCACTCCTCCACGTCGCTCCTCTATGTCACTCCTCCATGTCACACCTCAATGTCACTCCTCCATGTCGCTACACCAACTCATTACTCATGTCACTCCTCCATGTCACTTCTCCATGTCTCTCCTCCATGTCGCTCTAACAACTCACTCCTACATGTCACTCCACCATTTCACTCCTCCATGTCACTCCTCCAGGTCACTTCTCCATGTCGCTACTCAAAGTCACTCCTCAATGTTACTACACCATCTCACTCCTCAATGTCACTCCTCCATATCACTCCTCCATTTCTCTCCTCCATGTCGCTATAACAACTCACTCATCCATGTCACTCCAGCGTTTCACTCCTCCATGTCACTCCTCCAGGTCACTCCTTCATGTCGCTACTCAAAGTCACTCCTTCATGTCACTACACCAAGTCATTCCTCAATGTCACTCCTCAATGTCACTACTTCATTTCACTCCTCCATATCGCTCCTCCATGTCCCTCCTTCATGTCACTCCTCCATGTCATTCCTCCATGTCACTCCTCCATGTCGCTACACAAACTCACTCCTCATGTTACTACTCTATGTCACTCCCACATGTCACTCCACCATTTCATTCCTCCATGTCACTCCTCCAGGTCACTTCTCCATGTCGCTACTCAAAGTCACTCCTCAATGTTACTACACCAACTCACTCCTCAATGTCACTCCTCCATATCACTCCTCCATTTCTCTCCTCCATGTCGCTATAACAACTCACTCATCCATGTCACTCCAGCGTTTCACTCCTCCATGTCACTCCTCCAGGTCACTCCTCCATATCGCTCCTCCATGTCCCTCCTTCATGTCACTCCTCCATGTCATTCCTCCATGTCACTCCTCCATGTCGCTACACAAACTCACTCCTCATGTTACTACTCTATGTCGCTACTCCATGTCACTCCTCCATGTCGCTACACCAACTCACTCCTCAATGTAATTCCTCCATGTCACTACTTCTTGTCACTCCTCCTTCTCACTCATCCATGTCATTCCTCCATGTCACTCCTTTATGTCACTCCTCCAATTCACTCCTCCATGTCACCTCTATTTGTCTTTCATGTCACTCCTCCATGTCCATCCTCCATTTCACTACTCCATGTCACTCCTCCATGTCGTTCCTCCATGTCACTCCTCCATGTCGCTCCTCCGTGTTGCTACTCCTTGTCACTCCTCCAAGTCACTCCTCCATGTCGCTCCTCCGTGTTGCTCCTCCTTGTCACTCCTCCAAGTCACTCACCCATGTCCCCCCACGATGTCACTCCACCATATCAACCCTCCTTCCTGATCAACCCTGTCACTTCTCCAAGTCACTCCTTCAAGTCCATCCTCCATGTCACTACTACACATCAATCTTCTATGTCACTCCTCCATGTCAACCCTCCATGTCGCTCCACCAAGTCCTTCCTCCATGTTACTCCTCCATGTAACTCCTCCATGTCAATCCTTTATGTCACTCCTCCAAGTTACTCCTCCATGTCACTCCACCATTTCACTCCTCCATGTCACACCTCCAGGTCACTCCTCCATGTCGGTACTCAAAGTCACTCCTCCATGTCACTACACCAACTCTCTCCTCCACGTCACTCCTCCATTTTGCTCTTCCATGTCACTCCTCCATGTAACTCATATATGTCCCTCCGCCATGTCACTACACCAACTCAATCCTTCTTGTCACTCCTCCATGTCACTCATCCATGTCACTTCTATATGTCTTCCATGTCACTCCTCCATGTTCCTCCTCCATGTCACTCCTCCATATCACTCCTCTATGTCACTCCTCCATGTCACACCTCCATGTCACTCCTCCATGTCGCTACACCAACTCATTCCTCATGTCACTCCTCCATGTCGCTACTCCATGTCAATCCTCCATGTCACTCGTTTATGTCACTGCTCCAGTTCACTCCTCCATGTCATCTCTATATGTCTTCCATGTCACTCCTCCATGTCAATCCTCCATGTCACTACTCCATGTCACTCCTCCGTGTTGCTCCTCCTTGTCACTCCTCCAAGTCACTCACCCATGTCCCTACACGATGTCACTCCACCATATCAACCCTCCTTCCTGATAAACCCTGTCACTTCTCCAAGTCACTCCTCCATGTCCCTCCTCCTTGTCACTACTACATGTCACTTCTCCATGTCGCTCCTCCGTGTTGCTCCTCCACATCAATCCTCTATGTCACTCCTCCATGTTGCTCCTCCAAGTCACTCCTCCATGTAACTCCTACATGTAGCTACTTCATGTCACTACTCCATGTCACTCCTCCATGTCGCTCCTCCGTGTTGCTCCTCCAAGTCACTCCTCCATGTAACTCCTCCATGTAGCTACTCCATGTCACTCCTCCATGTCGCTACCCAAACTCACTCCTCATGTCACTCCTCCATGTCACTCCTCCATCTCACTCCTCCAAGTCACTCATCCATGTCCATCTGCCATGTCACTCCACCATATCAATATTCCTTGGTGATCCGCCCTGTCACTTCTCCATGTCACTCCTCCATGTCTCCCCTCCACGAAATTCCTCTATGTCACTCCTCCATGTCACTCCTACATGTCACTCCTCCATGTCTCTCCTCTATATCGCTCTAACAACTCACTCCTCCATGTCACTCCTCCATGTCACTCCACCATTTCACTCCTCCATGTCACTCCTCCAGGTCACTCCTCCATGTCGCTACACCAACTTACTCCTCAATGTAACTCCTTAATGTCACTCCTCCATTTCTCTCCTCCATGTCGCTATAACAACTCACTCTTCCATGTCACTCCTCCAGGTAACTCCTCCAAGTCGCTACTCAAAGTCACTCCTCCATGTCACTACACCAACTCATTCCTCAATGTCACTCCTCAATGTGACTACTTCATGTCACTCCTCCATGTCATTCCTACATGTCACTCCTCCATGTATCTCCTCCATGTAGCTACTCTATGTCACTCCTCCATGTCACTCCTCCATGTCGCTACACCAACTCACTCCTCAATGTCACTCCTCTATGTCACAACTCCAATTCACTTCTCCATGTCACCTCTATATGTCTTCCATGTCACTCCTCCATGTCCATCCTCCATGTCACTATTCTATGTCACTCCTCCATGTCGCTCCTCCATGTTGCTCCTCCTTGTCACTCCTCCAAGTCACTCACCCATGTCCTTCTACGATGTCACTCCACCATATAAACCCTCCTTCCAGATCAACCCTGTCACTTCTCCAAGTCACTCCTCCATGTCACTCCTCCATGTTACTACTCTATGACGCTACTCAATGTCACTCCTCCATGTCGCTACACCAACTCACTTCTCAATGTCACTCCTCCATGTAACTACTTATTGTCACTCCTCCATGTCACTCATCCATGTCATTCCTCCATGTCACTCCTCCATGTCTATCCTCCGTGTTGCTCCTCCTTGTCACTCCTCCAAGTCACTCACCCATGTCCATCCACGATGTCACGCCACCATATCAACCCTCCTTCCTGATCAACCCTGTCACTTCTCCCAGTCACTCCTCCATGTCTATCCTCCATGTCACTACTCCTCATCAATCCTCTATGTCCATCCTCCATGTCACTCCTCCATGTCGCTGTAACAACTCACTCCACCATTTCACTCCTCCATGTCACTCCTCAAAGTCACTCCTCCATGTCACTACACCAACTCACTCCTCAAAGTCACTCCTCAATGTTACTACTTCATGTCACTCCTCCATGTCGCTACACAAACTAAATCCTCATTTACATTCTTTCATGTCACTCCTCCATATCGCTCCTCCATGTCCCTCCTCCATGTCACTCCTCCATGTCATTCCTCCATGTCACACCTCCATGTGACTCTTCCATGTCGCTCCACCAACTCCTTCCTCCATGTTACTCCTCCATATCACTCCTCCATGTCACTCCTCCATTTCACACCTCCATGTGACTCCTCCATGTCGCTCAACCAACTCCTTCCTCCATGTCATTCCTCCATGTCACTCCTTTATGTCACTCCTCCAATTCACTCTTCCAAGTCACTCCTCCATGTCACTTCTATATGTCTTCCATTTCACTCCTCCATGTCCATCCATCATGTCACTACTCCATGTCACTCCTCCATGTCGCTCCTCCGTGTTGCTCCTCCAAATCACTCCTCCATGTAACTCCTCCATGTAGCTACTCCATGTCACTCCTCCATGTCACTACTTCTTCTCACTCCTCCATGTCACTCATCCATATCATTCCTCCATGTCACTCCTTTATGTCACTCCTCCAATTCACTACTCCATGTCACTCCTCCATGTCACTCATCAATGTCCCTCCTACATGTCACTCCATCCTATCAATCTTCCTTGGTGATCCGACCTGTCACTTCTCCATGTCACTCTTCCATGTCTCTCCTCCACGTCACTCCTCTATGTCACTCCTCCATGTCACTCCTCCATGTCGCTACACCAACTCAATCCTCCTTGTCACTCCTCCATGTCGCTCCTTCATGTTGCTCCTCCATGTCACTCCTCCATTTCACTCCACGACGTCTCTCCTCTACGTCACTCCTCTTGTCACTACACCAACTCAATCCTCCTTGTCACTCCTCCATATCACTCATCCATGTCATTCCTCCATGTCACTCCTTTATGTCAATCCTCCAAGTCACTCCTCCATGTCACTTCTATATGTCTTCCATTTCACTCCTCCATCTCCATCCATCATGTCACTACTCCATGTCACTCCTCCATGTCGCTCCTCCGTGTTGCTCCTCCAAGTCACTCCTCCATGTAACTCCTCCATGTAGCTACTCCATGTCACTCCTCCCTGTCGCTACACAATCTCACTCCTCATGTCACTCGTCCATGTCACTCCTCCATGTCACTCCTCCATGTCATTCCTCCATGTCGCTACACCAACTCACTCTTTCATGTTACTCTTCAATGTCGCTACTCCATGTGACTCCTCCATGTCGCTCCACCAACTCCTTCCTCCATGTTACTCCTCCATGTCACTCCTTTATGTCACTCCTCCAAGTTACTACTCCATGTCACTCCTCCATGTCACTCCTCTTGGTCACTCCTCCATGTCACTCCTCCATGTAACTCCTCCATGTAGCTACTCCATGTCACTCCTCCATGTCTTTCCTCCATGTCGCTCTAACAACTCACTCCTCCATGTCACTCCACCATTTCACTCCTCCATGTCACTCCTCCAGGTCACTCCTCCATGTCGCTACTCAAAGTAACTCCTCCATGATACTACACCAACTCACTCCTCAATGTCACTCATCCATGTCACTCCTCCATTTCTCTCCTCCAAGTCGCTATAACAACTCACTCCTCCATATCACTCCTCCAAGTCACTCCTCCATGTCGCTACTCAAAGTCTCTCCTCCATGTCACTACTCCAGGTCACTCCTCCATGTCGCTACTCAAAGTCACTCCTCCATGTCACTCCTCCATGTCACTCCACCATTTCACTCCTCCATGTCACTCCTCCATATCACTCCTCCATGTTGCTACTCAAAGTCACTCCTCCATGTCACTCATCCATGTCATTCCTCCATGTCACTCCTTTATGTCACTCCTCCAATTCTCTCCTCCATGTCACTTCTATATGTCTTCCAAGTCAGTCCTCCATGTCCCTCCTCCATGTCGCTCCTCCGTGTTGCTCCTCCAAGTCAGTCTCCTCCCGTGTTGCTCCTCCAAGTCAGTCCTCCATGTCCTCCTTGTAGCTACTATATGTCACTCCTCCATGTCGCTACACCAACTCACTCCTCATTTTACTACTCTATGTCGCTACTCCATGTCAATCCTCCATGTCGCTACACCAACTCACTCCTCAAAGTCACTCTTCCATGTCACTACTTCTTCTAATTCCTCCATGTCACTCATCCATGTCATTCCTCCATGTCACTCCTTTATGTCACTCCTCCAATTCACTCCTCCATGTCACTCCTCCATGTCACTCATCCATGTCGCTACACCAACTCATTCCTCCTTGTCACTCCTCCATGTCGCTCCTTCATGTTGCTCCTCCATGTCACTCCTCCATTTCACTCCATCCTATCAATCTTCCTTGGTTATCCGACCTGTCACCTCTCCATGTCACTCTTCCATGTCTCTCCTCCACGTCACTCCTCTATGTCACTCCTCCATGTCACTCCTCCATGTCGCTACACCAACTCAATCCTCCTTGTCACTCCTCCATGTCGCTCCTTCATGTTGCTCCTCCATGTCACTCCTCCATTTCACTCCACGACGTCTCTCCTCTACGTCACTCCTCATGTCACTACACCAACTCAATCCTCCTTGTCACTCCTCCATATCACTCATCCATATCATTCCTCCATGTCACTCCTTTATGTCAATCCTCAAAGTCACTCCACCATGTCACTTCTATATGTCTTCCATTTTACTCCTCCATGTCCATCCATCATGTCACTACTCCATGTCACTCCTCCATGTCGCTCCTCCGTGTTGCTCTTCCAAGTCACTCCTCCATGTAACTCCTCCATGTATCTACTCCATGTCACTCCTCCATGTCGCTACAGAAACTCACTCCTCATGTCACTCCTCCATGTCAATCCACCATATCAACCCTCCTTGGTTATCCGCCCTGTCACTTCTCCATGTCACTCCTCGATGTCGCTATACCAACTCACTCCTCCATGTCATTCCTCCATTTCACTCCTCCATGTATCTCTTCCATGTCGCTAGTCTATGTCACTCCTCCATGTCACTCCTCCATGTCACTCCTCCATGTCGCTACACCAACTCACTCCTCAATGTCACTCCTCCATGTCACTACTTCTTGTCACTCCTCCATGTCACTCATCCATGTCATTCCTCCATGTCATTCCTTTATGTCACAACTCCAATTCACTCCTCCATGTCACCTCTATTTGTCTTCCATGTCACTTCTCCATGTCACTCCTCCATGTCACTACTTCTTGTCACTCCTCCATGTCACTCATCCATGTCATTCCTCCATGTCATTCCTTTATGTCACAACTCCAATTCACTCCTCCATGTCACCTCTATTTGTCTTCCATGTCACTTCTCCATGTCACTCCTCCATGTCCATCCTCCATGTCACTACTCCACATCAATCCTCTATGTCACTCCTCCATGTCACTCCTCCATGTCGCTCTAACAACTCACTCCTCCATGTCACCCCACCATTTCACTCCTCCATGTGACTCCTCCAGGTCATTCCTCCATGTCGCTACTCAAAGTCACTCCTCGATGTCACTACACCGACTCAATCCTTCTTGTCACTCCTCCATGTCACACCTCCATGTCACTCCTCCATGTCGCTACACCAACTCATTGCTCATGTCACTCCTCCATGTTGCTACTCCATGTCACTCCTCCATGTCGCTCTAACAACTCACTCGTCCATGTCACTCCACCATTTCACTCCTCCTTGTCACTCCTCAAAGACACTCCTCCATGTCGCTACACAAACTCAAAACTCCTTTACACTCTTTCATGTCACTCCTCCATATCGCTCCTCCATGTCCCTCCTCCATGTCACTCCTCCATGTCATTCCTCCATGTCACTCCTCCATGTATCTCCTCCATGTCGCTACTCTATGTCACTACTCGATGTCACTCCTCCATGTCAATCCTCCATGTTGCTACACAAACTCACTCCTCATGTTACTACTCTATATCACTACTCCATGTCACTCCTCCATGTTGCTACACAAACTCACTCCTCCATGTCATTCCTCCATGTCACTCCTTTATTTCAGTCCTCCAATTCACTCCTCCATGTCACCTCTATATGTCTTCCATGTCACTCCTCCATGTCCATCCTCTATGTCGCTACTCCATGTCACTCCTCCATGTTTGTCCTCCATGTCGCTATAACAACTCACTCCTCCATGTCACACCACCATTGCACTCCTCCATGTCACTCCTCCAGGTCACTCCTCCATTTCGCTAATCAGTCACTCCTCCATGTCACTACACTAACTCGCTCCTCAATGTCACTCCTCCATGTCACTACTTCATGTCACTCCTCCATGTCGCTACTCCATGTGACTCCTCCATGTCGCTCCACCTACTCACTCCTCCACGTCGCTCCTCCATGTTGCTCTTCCATGTCACTCCTCCATGTCACTCCTTGATTTCTCTCCTCCATGTCGCTCTAACAACTCACTCCTCCATGTCACTCCACAATTTCACTCCTCCATGTCACTCCTCCAGGTCACTCCTCCATGTCGCTGCTCAAAGTCACTTTTTCATGTCACTACACCAACTCACTCCACAATGTCACTCCTCAATAATACCACTTCATGTCACTCCTCCATATCGCTACACAAACTCAATCCTCCTTTACACTCTTTCATGTCACTCCTCCATGTATCTCCTCCATGTCGCTACTCTATGTCACTCCTCCATGCCACTCCTCCATGTAACTCCTCCATGTAGCTACTCCATGTCACTCCTCCATGTCGCTACACAAACTCACTCCTCATGTCACTCCTCCATGTCGCTCCTCCGTATTGCTCCTCCAAGTCACTCCTCCATGTAAATCCTCCATGTAGCTACTCCATGTCACTCCTCCATCTCGCTACACAAACTCACTCCTCATGTCTCTCCTCCATGTCACTCCTCCATGTCACTCCTCCAAGTCACTCACCCATGTCCCTCCGCGATGTCACTCCACCATATCAACCCTCCTTCCTGATCAACCCGATCACTTCTCCAAGTCACTCCTCCATGTCCATCCTCCATATCACTACTCCACATCAATCCTCTATGTCACTCCTCCATGTCACTCCACCATTTTACTCCTCCATGTCACTCCTCCAGGTCACTCCTCCATGTCGCTACTCAAAGTCACTCCTCCATGTAACGACACCAACTCACTCCTCAATGTCACTCCTCAATGTCACTACTTCATGTCACTCCTCCATGTCGCTACTCAAAGTCACTCCTCCATGTCACTACACCAATTCACTCCTAAATGTCACTCCTCCATGTCAATACTTCTTGTCACTCCTCCATGTCATTCCTCCATGTCACTCCTCCAATTCACTCCTCCATGTCACCTCTATATGTCTTCCACGTCACTCCTCCATGTCCATCCTCCATGTCACTACTCAATGTCACTCCTACATGTCGCTCCTCCGTGTTGCTCCTTCTTGTCACTCCTCCAAGTCACTCACCCATGTCCTTCTACGATGTCACTCCACCATATAAACCCTCCTTCCTGATCAACCCTGTCACTTCTCCAAGTCACTCCTCCATGTCACTCCTCCATGTCACTCCTCCATGTTACTACTCTATGACGCTACTCAATGTCACTCCTCCATGTCGCTACTTATTGTCACTCCTCCATGTCACTCATCCATGTCATTCCTCAATGTCACTCCTTTATGTCACAACTCCAATTCACTCCTCCATGTCCATCCTCCATGTCACTCCTCCATTTCTATCCTCCGTGTTGCTCCTCCTTGTCACTCCTCCAAGTCACTCACCCATGTCCCTCCACGATGTCACTCCACCATATCAACCCTCCTTCCTGATCAACCCTGTCACTTCTCCAAGTCACTCCTCCATGTCTATCCTCCAGGTCACTACTCCACATCAATCCTCTATGTCACTCCTCAATGTCACTCCTCCATGTCGCTCTAACAACTCACTCCTCTATGTCACTCCTCCAGGTCACTCCTCCATGTCGCTACTCAAAGTCACTCCTCCATGTCACTACACCAACTCAATCCTTCTTGTCACTCCTCCATGTCACTCATGCATGTCACTTCTATATGTCTTCCATGTCACTCCTCCATGTACCTCCTCCATGTCACTCCTCCACGTCGCTCCTCTATGTGACTCCTCCATGTCACACCTCCATGTCACTCCTCCATGTCACTACACCAACTCAATCCTTCTTGTCACTCCTCCATGTCCCTCCTCCTTGTCACTACTACATGTCACTCCTCCATGTCGCTCCTCCGTGTTGCTCCTCCAAATCAATCCTCTATGTCACTCCTCCATAACACTACTTCATGTCACTCCTCCACGTCGCTCCTCCATGTTGCTCTACCATGTCACTCCTCCATGTAACTCATCTATGTCCCTCCGCCATGTCACTACACCAACTCAATCCTTCTTTTCACTCCTCCATGTCACTCCTCCATGTCACTTCTCCATGTCACTCCTCCACGTCGCTCCTCTATGTCACTCCTCCATGTCACACCTCAATGTCACTCCTCCATGTCGCTACACCAACTCATTACTCATGTCACTCCTCCATGTCACTTCTCCATGTCTCTTCTCCATGTCGCTCTAACAACTCACTCCTACATGTCACTCCACCATTTCACTCCTCCATGTCACTCCTCCAGGTCACTTCTCCATGTCGCTACTCAAAGTCACTCCTCAATGTTACTACACCAACTCACTCCTCAATGTCACTCCTCCATATCACTCCTCCATTTCTCTCCTCCATGTCGCTATAACAACTCACTCATCCATGTCACTCCAGCGTTTCACTCTTCCATGTCACTCCTCCAGGTCACTCCTCCATGTCGCTACTCAAAGTCACTCCTTCATGTCACTACACCAAGTCATTCCTCAATGTCACTCCTCAATGTCACTACTTCATTTCACTCCTCCATGTCGCTACACAAACTCACTCCTCATGTTACTACTCTATGTCGCTAGTCCATGTCACTCCTACATGTCGCAACACCAACTCACTCCTCAATGTAATTCCTCCATGTCACTACTTCTTGTCACTCCTCCATGTCACTCATCAATGTCATTCCTCCATGTCACTCCTTTATGTCACTCCTCCAATTCACTCCTCTATGTCACCTCTATATGTCTTTCATGTCACTCCTCCATGTCCATCCTCCATTTCACTACTCCATGTCACTCCTCCATGTCGTTCCTCCATGTTACTCCTCCATGTCACTCCTCCGTGTTGCTCCTCCAAGTCACTCCTCCATGTAACTCCTCCATGTCACTTCTATATGTCTTCCATTTCACTCCTCCATGTCCATCCATCATGTCACTACTCCATGTCACTCCTCCATGTCGCTCCTCCGTGTTGCTCCTCCAAGTCACTCCTCCATGTAACTCCTCCATGTAGCTACTCCATGTCACTCCTCCATGTCACTACTTCTTCTCACTCCTCCATGTCACTCATCCATATCATTCCTCCATGTCACTCCTTTATGTCACTCCTCCAATTCACTACTCCATGTCACTCCTCCATGTCACTCATCCATGTCCCTCCTACATGTCACTCCATCCTATCAATCTTCCTTGGTGATCCGACCTGTCACTTCTCCATGTCACTCTTCCATGTCTCTCCTCCACGTCACTCCTCTATGTCACTCCTCCATGTCACTCCTCCATGTTGCTACACCAACTCAATCCTCCTTGTCACTCCTCCTTGTCACTCCTCCAAGTCACTCACCCATGTCCCTCCACGATGTCAATCCACCATATCAACCCTCCTTCCTGATCAACCCTGTCACTTCTCCAAGTCTCTCCTCCATGTCCATCCTCCATGTCACTCCTCCATGTCGCTACTCCGTGTTGTTCCTCCTTGTCACTCCTCCAAGTCACTCACCCATGTCCCTCCACCATGTCACTCCACCATATCAACGCTCCTTCCTGATCAATTCTGTCACTTCTCCAAGTCACTCCTCGATGTCGCTACTCAAAGTCACTCCTCCATGTCACTACACCAACTCAACCCTTCTTGTCACTCCTCCATGTCACTCATCCATTTCACTCCTCCACGTCATTCCTCTATGTCACTCCTCCATGTCACACCTCCATGTCACTCCTCCATGTCGCTACTCCATGTCACTCCTCCATGTCACACCTCCATGTCACTCCTCCATGTCGCTACACCAACTCATTACTCATGTCACTCCTCCATGTTACTACTCCATGTCACTCCTCCATGTCGCTCTAACAATTCACTCCTCCATGTCACTCCACCATTTCACTCCTCCATGTCACTCCTCAAAGTCACTCCTTCATGTCACTACACCAACTCACTCCTCAAAGTCACTCCTCAATGTTACTACTTCATGTCACTCCTCCATGTCGCTACACAAACTAAATCCTCTTTTACACTCTTTCATGTCACTCCTCCATATCGCTCCTCCATGTCCCTCCTCCATGTCACTCCTCCATGTCATTCCTCCATGTCACACCTCCATGTGACTCCTCCATGTCGCTCAACCAACTCCTTCCTCCATGTTACTCCTCCATGTCGCTCCACCAACTCACTCCTCCACGTCACTCCTCCATTTTGCTCTTCCATGTCACTCCTCCATGTAACTCATCTATGTCACTCCTCCATGTCACTACACCAACTCAATCCTTCTTGTCACTCCTCCATGTCACTCATCCATGTCACTTCTATATGTCTTCCATGTCACTCCTCCATGTTCCTCCTCCATGTCACTCCTCCACATCACTCCTCTATGTTACTCCTCCATGTCACTCCTCCATGTCGCTACACCAACTCATTCCTCATGTCACTCCTTCATGTCGCTACTCCATGTCAATCCTCCATGTCACTCGTTTATGTCACTGCTCCAGTTCACTCCTCCATGTCATCTCTATATGTCTTCCATGTCACTCCTCCATGTCCATCCTCCATGTCACTACTCCATGTCACTCCTCCGTGTTGCTCCTCCTTGTCACTCCTCCAAGTCTCTAACCCATGTCCCTACACGATGTCACTCCACCATATCAACCCTCCTTCCTGATAAACCCTGTCACTTCTCCAAGTCACTCCTCCATGTCCCTCCTCCTTGTCACTACTACATGTCACTTCTCCATGTCGCTCCTCCGTGTTGCTCCTCCACATCAATCCTCTATGTCACTCCTCCATGTTGCTCCTCCAAGTCACTCCTCCATGTAACTCCTACATGTAGCTACTTCATGTCACTACTCCATGTCACTCCTCCATGTCGCTCCTCCGTGTTGCTCCTCCAAGTCACTCCTCCATGTAACTCCTCCATGTAGCTACTCCATGTCACTCCTCCATGTCGCTACCCAAACTCACTCCTCATGTCACTCCTCCATGTCACTCCTCCATGTCACTCCTCCAAGTCACTCATCCATGTCCATCCGCCATGTCACTCCACCATATCAATATTCCTTGGTAATCCGCCCTGTCACTTCTCCATGTCACTCCTCCATGTCTCCCCTACACGAAATTCCTCTATGTCACTCCTCCATGTCACTCCTACATGTCACTCCTCCATGTCTCTCCTCTATATCGCTCTAACAACTCACTCCTCCATGTCACTCCTCCATGTCACTCCACCATTTCACTCCTCCATGTCACTCCTCCAGGTCACTCCTCCATGTCGCTACACCAACTTCCTCCTCAATGTAACTCCTTAATGTCACTCCTCCATTTCTCTCCTCCATGTCGCTCCTCCGTGTTGCTCCTCCAAGTCACTCCTCCATGTAACTCCTCCATGTAGCTACTCCATGTCACTCCTCCATGTTGCTACACAATCTCACTCATCATGTCACTCGTCCATGTCACTCGTCCATGTCACTCCTCCATGTCATTCCTCCATTTCGCTACACCAACTCACTCTTTCATGTTTATCCTCAATGTTGCTACTCCATGTGACTCCTCCATGTCACTCCACCAACTCCTTCCTCCATGTTACTCCTCCATGTCACTCCTCCATGTTACTCCTCCATGTAACTCCTCCATGTAGCTACTCCATGTCACTCCTCCATGTCTCTCCTCCATGGCGCTCTAACAACTCACTCCTCCATGTCACTCCACCATTTCACTCCTCCATGTCACTCCTCCATGTGACTCCTCCATGTCGCTCCATCAACTCACTCCTCCATGTCATTCCTCCATGTCACTCCTCCATGTCTATCCTCCGTGTTGCTCCTCCTTGTCACTCCTCCAAGTCACTCACCCATGTCCATCCACGATGTCACTCCACCATATCAACCCTCCTTCCTGATCAACCCTGTCACTTCTCCAAGTCACTCCTCCATGTCTATCCTCCATGTCACTACTCCACATCAATCCTCTATGTCACTCCTCCATGTCACTCCTCCATGTCGCTCTAACAACTCACTCCTCCATGTCACTCCTCCAGGTCACACCTCCATGTCACTCCTCCATGTCGCTACACCAACTCATTCCTCATGTCACTCCTCCATGTTACTACTCCATGTCACTCCTCCATGTCGCTCTAACAACTCACTCCTCCATGTCACTCCACCATTTCACTCCTCCATGTCACTCCTCCATGTCATTCCTCCATGTCACACCTCCATGTGACTCTTCCATGTCGCTCCACCAACTCCTTCCTCCATGTTACTCCTCCATATCACTCCTCCACGTCACTCCTCCATGTCACACCTCCATGTGACTCCTCCATGTCGCTCAACCAACTCCTTCCTCCATGTTACTCCTCCATGTCACTCCTCCGTGTTGCTCCTCCAAGTCACTCCTCCATGTAACTCCTCCATGTCACTTCTATATGTCTTCCATTTCACTCCTCCATGTCCATCCATCATGTCACTACTCCATGTCACTCCTCCATGTCGCTCCACCGTGTTGCTCCTCCAAGTCACTCCTCCATGTAGCTACTCCATGTCACTCCTCCATGTCACTACTTCTTCTCACTCCTCCATGTCACTCATCCATATCATTCCTCCATGTCACTCCTTTATGTCACTCCTCCAATTCACTACTCCATGTCACTCCTCCATGTCACTCATCCATGTCCCTCCTACATGTCACTCCATCCTATCAATCTTCCTTGGTGATCCGACCTGTCACTTCTCCATGTCACTCTTCCATGTCTCTCCTCCACGTCACTCCTCTATGTCACTCCTCCAAGTCACTCCTCCATGTCGCTACACCAACTCAATCCTCCTTGTCACTCCTCCATGTCGCTCCTTCATGTTGCTCCTCCATTTCACTCCTCCATTTCACTCTACGACGTCTCTCCTCTACGTCACTCCTCTTGTCACTACACCAACTCAATCCTCCTTGTCACTCCTCCATATCACTCATCCATGTCATTCCTCCATGTCACTCCTTTATGTCAATCCTCCAAGTCACTCCTCCATGTCACTTCTATATGTCTTCCATTTCACTCCTCCATCTCCATCCATCATGTCACTACTCCATGTCACTCCTCCATGTCGCTCCTCCGTGTTGCTCCTCCAAGTCACTCCTCCATGTAACTCCTCCATGTAGCTACTCCATGTCACTCCTCCATGTTGCTACACAATCTCACTCATCATGTCACTCGTCCATGTCACTCGTCCATGTCACTCCTCCATGTCATTCCTCCATTTCGCTACACCAACTCACTCTTTCATGTTACTCCTCAATGTTGCTACTCCATGTGACTCCTCCATGTCACTCCACCAACTCCTTCCTCCATGTCACTCCTCCTGGTCACTCCTCCATGCCACTCCTCCATGTAACTCCTCCATGTAGCTACTCCATGTCACTCCTCCATGTCTCTCCTCCATGTCACTCTAACAACTCACTCCTCCATGTCACTCCACCATTTCACTCCTCCATGTCACTCCTCCATGTGACTCCTCCATGTCGCTCCATCAACTCACTCCTCCATGTCACTCCTCCATTTCTCTCCTCCATGTCGCTATAACAACTCACTCCTCCATGTCACTCCTCCAGGTCACTCCTCCATGTCGCTACTCAAAGTCACTCCTCCATTTCACTACACCAACTCAACCCTTCTTTACACTCTTTCATGTCACTCCTCTATATCGCTCCTCCATGTCCCTCCTCCATGTCACTCCTCCATGTCATTCCTCCATGTCACTCCTCCATGTATCTCCTCCATGTCGCTACTCTATATCACTCCTCCATGTCACTCCTCCATGTCGCAACACAAAATCACTCCTCATGTTACTACTCTATGTCGCTACTCCATGTCCATCCTCCATGTCGCTACACCATCTCACTCCTCAATGTAACTCCTCCATGTCACTAATTCTTCTCACTCCTCCATGTCACTCATCCATGTCATTCCTCCATGTCACTCCTTCATGTCACTCCTCCAATTCACTCTTCCATGTCACTCCTCCATGTCACTCCATCCTATCAATCTTCCTTGGTTATCTGACCTGTCACTTCTCCATGTCACTTTTCCATGTCTCTCCTCCACGTCACTCCTCTATGTCACTCCTCCATGTCACTCCTCCATGTCGCTACACCAAGTCAATCCTCCTTGTCACTCCTCCATGTCGCTCCATCATGTTGTTCCTCCATGTCACTCCTCCATTTCACTCCTCCATGTCACACCTCCATGTCACTCCTCCATGTCGCTACACCAACTCATTCCTCATGTCACTCCTCCATGTCGCTACTCCATGTCAATCCTCCATGTCACTCATTTATGTCACTGCTCCAGTTCACTGCTCCATGTCATCTCTATATGTCTTCCATGTCACTCCTCCATGTCCATCCTCCATGTCACTACTCCATGTCACTCCTCCGTGTTGCTCCTCCATGTCACTCCTCCAAGTCTCTCACCCATGTCCCTACACGATGTCACTCCACCATATCAACCCTCCTTCCTGATAAACCCTGTCACTTCTCCAAGTCACTCCTCCATGTCCCTCCTCCTTGTCACTCCACCATTTCACTCCTCCATGTCACTCCTCAAAGTCACTCCTCCATGTCACTACACCAACTCACTCCTCAAAGTCACTCCTCAATGTTACTACTTCAAGTCACTCCTCCATGTCGCTACACAAACTAAATCCTCTTTTACACTCTTTCATGTCAATCCTCCATATCGCTCCTCCATGTCCCTCCTCCATGTCACTCCTCCATGTCATTCCTCCATGTCACACCTCCATGTCACTCCTCCATGTCGCTCAACCAACTCCTTCCTCCATGTTACTCCTCCATGTCACTCCTCCATGTCACTCCTCCATGTGACTCCTCCATGTCGCTCCATCAACTCACTCCTCCATGTCACTCCTCCATTTCTCTCCTCCATGTCGCTATAACAACTCACTCCTCCATGTCACTCCTCCAGGTCACTCCTCCATGTCGCTACTCAAAGTCACTCCTCCATGTCACTACAACAACTCACTCCTCAATGTCACGCCTCAATGTCACTACTTCATGTCACTCCATGTCGCTACACAAACTCAATCCTCCTTTACACTCTTTCATGTCAC
The DNA here is from genome assembly GCA_014673565.1 of Sebastes schlegelii. Lineage (NCBI taxonomy): Eukaryota > Metazoa > Chordata > Actinopteri > Perciformes > Sebastidae > Sebastes > Sebastes schlegelii. Next base: position 50,568 of record VHQL01000234.1, read on the forward strand.
TCCTCCATATCGCTCCTCCATGTCCCTCCTCCATGTCACTCCTCCATGTCATTCCTCCATGTCACTCCTCCATGTATCTCCTCCATGTCGCTACACAAACTCACTCCTCATGTTACTACTCTATGTCGCTACTCCATGTCCATCCTCCATGTCACTCGTTTATGTCACTGCTCCAGTTCACTCCTCCATGTCATCTCTATATGTCTTCCATGTCACTCCTCCATGTCCATCCTCCATGTCACTACTCCATGTCACTCCTCCGTGTTGCTCCTCCTTGTCACTCCTCCAAGTCTCTCACCCATGTCCCTACACGATGTCACTCCTCCATATCAACCCTCCTTCCTGATAAACCCTGTCACTTCTCCAAGTCACTCCTCCATGTCCCTCCTCCTTGTCACTACTACATGTCACTTCTCCATGTCGCTCCTCCGTGTTGCTCCTCCACATCAATCCTCTATGTCAATCCTCCATGTTGCTCCTCCAAGGCACTCCTCCATGTAACTCATACATGTAGCTACTTCATGTCACTACTCCATGTCACTCCTCCATGTCGCTCCTCCGTGTTGCTCCTCCAAGTCACTCCTCCATGTAACTCCTCCATATAGCTACTCCATGTCACTCCTCCATGTCGCTACCCAAACTCACTCCTCATGTCACTTCTCCATGTCACTCTTCCATGTCTCTCCTCCACGTCACTCCTCTATGTCACTCCTCCATGTCACTCCTCCATGTCGCTACACCAACTCAATCCTCCTTGTCACTCCTCCATGTCGCTCCTTCATGTTGCTCCTCCATGTCACTCCTCCATTTCACTCCACGACGTCTCTCCTCTACGTCACTCCTCATGTCACTACACCAACTCAATCCTCCTTGTCACTCCTCCATATCACTCATCCATATCATTCCTCCATGTCACTCCTTTATGTCAATCCTCCAAGTCACTCCTCCATGTCACTTCTATATGTCTTCCACATTACTCCTCCATGTCCATCCATCATGTCACTACTCCATGTCACTCCTCCATATCGCTCCTCCGTGTTGCTCCTCCAAGTCACTCCTCCATGTAACTCCTCCATGTAGCTACTCCATGTCACTCCTCCATGTCGCTACACAAACTCACTCCTCATGTCACTCCTCCATGTCACTCCACCATATCAACCCTCCTTGGTTATCCGCCCTGTCACTTCTCCATGTCACTCCTCCATGTCGCTATACCAACTCACTCCTCCATGTCATTCCTCCATTTCACTCCTCCATGTATCTCTTCCATGTCGCTAGTCTATGTCACTCCTCCATGTCACTCCTCCATGTCACTCCTCCATGTCGCTACACAAACTCACTCCTCATGTTACTACTCTATGTCGCTACTCCATGTCACTCCTCCATGTCGCTACACCAACTCAGTCCTCAATGTCACTCCTCCATGTCACTACTTCTTGTCACTCCTCCATGTCACTCATCCATGTCATTCCTCCATGTCACTCCTTTATGTCACAACTCCAATTCACTCCTCCATGTCACCTCTATATGTCTTCCATGTCACTTCTCCATGTCACTCCTCCATGTCCATCCTCCATGTCACTACTCCACATCAATCCTCTATGTCACTCCTCCATGTCACTCCTCCATGTCGCTCTAACAACTCACTCCTCCATGTCACCCCACCATTTCACTCCTCCATGTAACTCCTCCAGGTCACTCCTCCATGTCGCTACTCAAAGTCACTCCTCGATGTCACTACACCGACTCAATTCTTCTTGTCACTCCTCCATGTCACTCATCCATGTCAATTCTATATGTCTTCCATGTCACTCCTCCATGTCCCTCCTCCATGTCACTCCTCCACGTCGCTCCTCTATGTAACTCCTCCATGTCACTCCTCCATGTCATTCCTCCATTTCGCTACACCAACTCACTCTTTCATGTTACTCCTCAATGTTGCTACTCCATGTGACTCCTCCATGTCACTCCACCAACTCCTTCCTCCATGTTACTCCTCCATGTCACTCCTCCATGTTACTCCTCCATGTAACTCCTCCATGTAGCTACTCCATGTCACTCCTCCATGTCTCTCCTCCATGTCGCTCTAACAACTCACTCCTCCATGTCACTCCACCATTTCACTCCTCCATGTCACTCCTCCATGTGACTCCTCCATGTCGCTCCATCAACTCACTCCTCCATGTCACTCCTCCATGTCACTCCTCTATGTCGCTCTAAAAAACTCACTCATCCATGTCACTCCACCATTTCACTCCTCCTTGTCACTCCTCAAAGACACTCCTCCATGTCGCTACACAAACTCAAAACTCCTTTACACTCTTTCATGTCACTCCTCCATATCGCTCCTCCATGTCCCTCCTCCATGTCACTCCTCCATGTCATTCCTCCATGTCGCTCCTCCATGTATCTCCTCCATGTCGCTACTCTATGTCACTACTCGATGTCACTCCTCCATGTCAATCCTCCATGTTGCTACACAAACTCACTCCTCATGTTACTACTCTATATCACTACTCCATGTAACTCCTCCATGTCGCTACACCAAGTCACTCCTCCATGTCAATACTTCTTGTCACTCCTCAATGTCATTCCTCCATGTCACTCCTTTATGTCATTCCTCCAATTCACTCCTCCATGTCACCTCTATATGTCTTCCATGTCACTCCTCCATGTCCATCCTCTATGTCGCTACTCCATGTCACTCCTCCATGTTGCTACACCAACTCACTCCTCCATGTCACTCTTCCATGTCTCTCCTCCATGTCACTCCTCTATGTCACTCCTCCATGTCACTCCTCCATGTCACTCCTCCATGTTTGTCCTCCATGTCGCTATAACAACTCACTCCTCCATGTCACACCACCATTGTACTCCTCCATGTCACTCCTCCAGGTCACTCCTCCATTTCGCTAATCTGTCACTCCTCCATGTCACTACACTAACTCGCTCCTCAATGTCACTCCTCCATGTCACTACTTCATGTCACTCCTCCATGTCGCTATTCCATGTTGCTACTCAAAGTCACTCCTCCATGTCACTCATCCATGTCATTCCACCATTTCACTCCTCCATGTCACTCCTCCATGTCACTCCTCCATGTTGCTACTCAAAGTCACTCCTCCATGTCACTCATCCATGTCATTCCTCCATGTCACTCCTTTATGTCACTCCTCCAATTCACTCCTCCATGTCACTTCTATATGTCTTCCAAGTCAGTCCTCCATGTCCCTCCTCCATGTCGCTCCTCCGTGTTGCTCCTCCAAGTCAGTCCTCCATGTAACTCCTCCTTGTAGCTACTATATGTCACTCCTCCATGTCGCTACACAAACTCAATCCTCCTTTACACTCTTTCATGTCACTCCTCCATATCGCTCCTCCATGTCCCTCCTCCATGTCACTAATCCATGTCATTCCTCCATGTCACTCATCCATGTCACTACTCCATGTCGCTACACAAACTCACTCCTCAATGTCACTCCTCCATGTCAATACTTCTTGTCACTCCTCCATGTCATTCCTCCATGTCACTCCTTTATGTCAGTCCTCCAATTCACTCCTCCATGTCACCTCTATATGTCTTCCATGTTACTCCTCCATGTCCATCCTCCTTTTCACTACTCCATGTCACTCCTCCATGTCGCTCCTCCGTGTTGCTCCTCCTTGTCACTCCTCCAAGTCACTCACCCATATCCCTCCACGATTTCACTCCAACATATAAACACTCCTTCCTGATCAACCCTGTCACTTTTCCATGTCACTCCTCCATGTCCATCCTCCATGTCACTCCTCCATGTCGCTCCTCCATGTTGCTCCTCCTTGTCACTCCTCCAAATCACTCACCTATGTCCCTCCATGATTTAACTCCACCATAAAAACTCTCCTTACTGATCAACCCTGTCACTTCTCCAAGTCACTCCTCCATGTCCATCCTCCATGTCACTACTCCATGTCACTCCTCCATGTCGCTCCTCCGTGTTGCTCCTCCTTGTCACTACTCCAAGTCAATCCTCTATGTCACTTCTCCATGTCTCTCCTCCACGTCACTCCTCTGTGTCATGCCTCCATGTCACTCCTCCATGTCACTCCTCCATGTTTCTCCTCCATGTCGCTATAACAACTCACTCCTCCATGTCTCTCCACCATTTCAGTCCTCCAGGTCACTCCTTCATGTCGCTACTCAAAGTCACTCCTCCATGTCACGACACCAACTCACTCCTCCATGTCACTCCTCCAGGTCACTCCTCCATGTCGCTACTCAAAGTCACTCCTCCATGTCACTACACCAACTCACTCCTCAATGTCACTCATCAATGTCACTACTTCATGTCACTCCTCCATGTCATTCCTCCACGTCACTCCTCTATGTATCTCCTCCATGTCGCTACTCTATGTCACTGCTCCATGTCACTCCTCCATGTCGCTACACCAACTCACTCCTCAATGTCACTCCTCCATGTCACAACTCCAATTCACTCCTCCATGTCACCTCTATATGTCTTCCATGTCACTCCTCCATGTTGCTCCTCCGTGTTGCTCCTCCTTTTCACTCCTCCAAGTCACTCACCCATGTCCTTCTACAATGTCACTCCACCATATAAACCCTCCTTCCTGATCAACCCTGTCACTTCTCCAAGTCACTCCTCCATGTCCATCCTCCATGTCACTCCTCCATGTCGCTCCTCCGTGTTGCTCCTCCTTGTCACTCCTCCAAGTCACTTACCCATGTCCCTACACGATGTCACTCCACCATATCAACCCTCCTTCCTGATTAATTCTGTCACTTCTCCAAGTCACTCCTCCATGTCGCTACTCAAAGTCACTCCTCCATGTCACTACACCAACTCAACCCTTCTTGTCACTCCTCTATGTCACTCATCCATTTCACTCCTCCACGTTGCTCCTCTATGTTACTCCTCCATGTCACACCTCCATGTCACTCCTCCATGTCGCTCTAACAACTCACTCCTCCATGTCACTCCACCATTTCACTCCTCCATGTCACTCCTCAAAGTCACTCCACCATGTAACTACACCAACTCACTCCTCAATGTCAATACTTCATGTCACTCCTCCATGTCGCTACACAAACTCAATCCTCCTTTAAACTCTTTCATGTCACTCCTCCATATCGCTCCTCGATGTCCCTCCTCCATGTCACTCCTCCATGTCATTCCTCTATGTCACTCCTCCATGTCACTCCTCCATGTCAATACTTCTTGTCACTCCTTAATGTCATTCCTCCATGTCACTCCTTTATGTCAGTCCTCCAATTCACTCCTCCATGTCACTTCTATATGTCTTCCATGTCACTCCTCCATGTCCATCCTCCTTTTCATTACTCCATGTCACTCCTCCATGTCGCTCCTCCGTGTTGCTCCTCCTTGTAACTCCTCCAAGTCACTCACCCATGTCCCTCCACGATTTCACTCCACCATAAAAACTCTCCTTCCTGATCAACCCTGTCACTTCTCCAAGTCACTCCTCCATGTCCATCCTCCATGTCACTACTCCATGTCACTCCTGCATGTCGCTCCTACGTGTTGCTCCTCCTTGTCACTCCTCCAAGTACAGTCCTCCATGTCACTTCTACATGTCTCTCCTCCACGTCACTCCTCTATGTCACTCCTCCATGTCACTCCTCCATGTCACTCCTCCATGTTTTTTCCTCCATGTCGCTATAACAACTCACTCCTCCATGTCACTCCACCATTTCAGTCCTCCATGTCACTCCTCCATGTCACTCCTCCATGACGCTTCTCAAAGTCACTCCTCCATGTCACTACACCAACTCACTTCTTAATGTCACTCCTCCATGTCACTACTTCATGTCACTCCCCCATGTCGCTACTCCATGTTACTCCTCCATGTCGCTCCACCAACTCACTCCTCCACGTCGCTCCTCCATGTTGCTCTTCCATGTCACTCCTCCATGTAACTCATCTATGTCCCTCCGCCATGTCACTACACCAACTCAATCCTTCTTGTCACTCCTCCATGTCACTCATCCATGTCACTTCTATGTCTTCCATGTCACTCCTCCATGTCCCTCCTCCATGTCACTCCTCCACGTCGCTCCTCTATGTCACTCCTCCATGTCACACCTCCATGTTCCTCCATGTCATTATTCCATGTCACTCCTCCATGTCGCTACACCAACTCACTCCTCATGTTACTACTCTATGTCGCTACTCCATGTCAATCCTCCATGTCGCTACACCAACTCACTCCTCAATGTCACTCTTCCATGTCACTACTTCTTCTCACTCCTCCATGTCACTCATCCATATCCCTTCTCCATGTCACTCCATCCTATCAATCTTCCTTGGTTATCCGACCTGTCACTTCTCCATGTCACTCTTCCATGTCTCTCCTCCACGTCACTCCTCTATGTCACTCCTCCATGTCACTCCTCCATGTCGCTACACCAACTCAATCCTCCTTGTCACTCCTCCATGTCGCTCCTTCATGTTGCTCCTCCATGTCACTCCTCCATTTCACTCCACGACGTCTCTCCTCTACGTCACTCCTCATGTCACTACACCAACTCAATCCTCCTTGTCACTCCTCCATATCACTCATCCATATCATTCCTCCATGTCACTCCTTTATGTCAATCCTCCAAGTCACTCCTCCATGTCACTTCTATATGTCTTCCATTTTACTCCTCCATGTCCATCCATCATGTCACTACTCCATGTCACTCCTCCATGTCGCTCCTCCGTGTTGCTCCTCCAAGTCACTCCTCCATGTAACTCCTCCATGTAGCTACTCCATGTCACTCCTCCTTGTCGCTACACAAACTCACTCCTCATGTCACTCCTCCATGTCACTCCACCATATCAACCCTCCTTGGTTATCCGCCCTGTCACTTCTCCATGTCACTCCTCCATGTCGCTACTCCATGTGACTCCTCCATGTCGCTCCACCTACTCACTCCTCCACGTCGCTCCTCCATGTTGCTCTTCCATGTCACTCCTCCATGTCACTCCTTGATTTCTCTCCTCCATGTCGCTCTAACAACTCACTCCTCCATGTCACTCCACAATTTCACTCCTCCATGTCACTCCTCCAGGTCACTCCTCCATGTCGCTGCTCAAAGTCACTCCTTCATGTCACTACACCAACTCACTCCACAATGTCACTCCTCAATAATACCACTTCATGTCACTCCTCCATGTCGCTACACAAACTCAATCCTCCTTTACACTCTTTCATGTCACTCCTCCATTTTGCTCCTCCATGTCCCTCCTCCATGTCACTCCTCCATGTCATTCCTCCATGTCACTCCTCCATGTATCTCCTCCATGTCGCTACTCTATGTCACTCCTCCATGCCACTCCTCCATGTAACTCCTCCATGTAGCTACTCCATGTCACTCCTCCATGTCGCTACACAAACTCACTCCTCATGTCACTCCTCCATGTCGCTCCTCCGTATTGCTTCTCCAAGTCACTCCTCCATGTAAATCCTCCATGTAGCTACTCCATGTCACTCCTCCATCTCGCTACACAAACTCACTCCTCATGTCTCTCCTCCATGTCACTCCTCCATGTCACTCCTCCAATCACTCACCCATGTCCCTCCGCGATGTCACTCCACCATATCAACCCTCCTTCCTGATCAACCCGATCACTTCTCCAAGTCACTCCTCCATGTCCATCCTCCATATCACTACTCCACATCAATCCTCTATGTCACTCCTCCATGTCACTCCACCATTTTACTCCTCCATGTCACTCCTCCAGGTCACTCCTCCATGTCGCTACTCAAAGTCACTCCTCCATGTAACGACACCAACTCACTCCTCAATGTCACTCCTCCATGTCATTCCTCCATGTAACTCCTCCATGTATCTCCTCCATGTCGCTACTCAATGTCACTCCTCCATGCCACTCCTCCATGTAACTCCTCCATGTAGCTACTCCATGTCACTCCTCCATGTCGCTACACAAACTCACTCCTCATGTCACTCCTCCATGTCGCTCCTCCGTATTGCTTCTCCAAGTCACTCCTCCATGTAAATCCTCCATGTAGCTACTCCATGTCACTCCTCCATCTCGCTACACAAACTCACTCCTCATGTCTCTCCTCCATGTCACTCCTCCATGTCACTCCTCCAAGTCACTCACCCATGTCCCTCCGCGATGTCACTCCACCATATCAACCCTCCTTCCTGATCAACCCGATCACTTCTCCAAGTCACTCCTCCATGTCCATCCTCCATATCACTACTCCACATCAATCCTCTATGTCACTCCTCCATGTCACTCCACCATTTTACTCCTCCATGTCACTCCTCCAGGTCACTCCTCCATGTCGCTACTCAAAGTCACTCCTCCATGTAACGACACCAACTCACTCCTCAATGTCACTCCTCAATGTCACTACTTCATGTCACTCCTCCATGTCGCTACTCAAAGTCACTCCTCCATGTCACTACACCAACTCACTCCTAAATGTCACTCCTCCATGTCAATACTTCTTGTCACTCCTCCATGTCATTCCTCCATGTCACTCCTCCAATTCACTCCTCCATGTCACCTCTATATGTCTTCCACGTCACTCCTCCATGTCCATCCTCCATGTCACTACTCCATGTCACTCCTCCATGTCGCTCATCCGTGTTGCTCCTCCTTGTCACTCCTCCAAGTCACTCACCCATGTCCCTCAACGATGTCACTCCACCAAATCAACCCTACTTCCTGAACAACCCTGTCACTTCTCTAAGTCACTCCTCCATGTCCATCCGCCCTGTCACTTCTCCATGTCACTCTTCATGTCTCTCCTCCACGTCACTCCTCTATGTCACTCCTCGAAGTCAGTCCTCCATGTCACTTCTCCATGTCTCTCCTCCACGTCACTCCTCTATGTCACTCCTCCATGTCACTCCTCCATGTCAATCCTCCATGTTTCTCCTCCATGTCGCTATAAACAACTCACTCCTCCATGTCACTCCACCATTTCAGTTCTCCATATCACTCCTCCAGGTCACTCTTCCATGTCGCTACTCAAAGTGACTCCTCCATGTCACTACACCAACTCACTCCTCAATGTCACTCCTCCATGTCGCTACTCCATGTGACTCCTCCATGTCGCTCCACCAACTCACTCCTCCACGTCGCTCCTCCATGTTGCTCTTCCATGTCATTCCTCCATGTAACTCCTCCATGTATCTCCACCATGTCGCTACTCTATGTCACTCCTCCATGTCGCTACACCAACTCAACCCTCCTTGTAACTCCTCCATGTACTAATCCATGTCACTCCTCCATGTCACTCCTCCGTGTTGCTCCTCCAAGTCACTCCTCCATGTAACTCCTCCATGTAGCTACTCCATGTCACTCCTCCATGTCGCTACACAAACTCACTCCTCATGTTACTACTCTATGTCGCTACTCCATGTCACTCCTCCATGTCGCTACACCAACTCACTCCTCAATGTAATTCCTCCATGTCACTACTTCTTGTCACTCCTCCATGTCACTCATCCATGTCATTCCTCCATGTCACTCCTTTATGTCACTCCTCCAATTCACTCCTCCATGTCACCTCTATATGTCTTTCATGTCACTCCTCCATGTCCATCCTCCATTTCACTACTCCATGTCACTCCTCCATGTCGTTCCTCCATGTCACTCCTCCATGTCGCTCCTCCGTGTTGCTCCTCCTTGTCACTCCTCCAAGTCACTCCTCCATGTCGCTCCTCCGTGTTGCTCCTCCTTGTCACTCCTCCAAGTCACTCACCCATGTCCCCCCACGATGTCACTCCACCATATCAACCCTCCTTCCTGATCAACCCTGTCACTTCTCCAAGTCACTCCTTCATGTCCATCCTCCATGTCACTACTACACATCAATCTTCTATGTCACTCCTCCATGTCAACCCTCCATGTCGCTCCACCAAGTCCTTCCTCCATGTTACTCCTCCATGTAACTCCTCCATGTCAATCCTTTATGTCACTCCTCCAAGTTACTCCTCCATGTCACTCCACCATTTCACTCCTCCATGTCACACCTCCAGGTCACTCCTCCATGTCGGTACTCAAAGTCACTCCTCCATGTCACTACACCAACTCTCTCCTCCACGTCACTTCTCCATTTTGCTCTTCCATGTCACTCCTCCATGTAACTCATCTATGTCCCTCCGCCATGTCACTACACCAACTCAATCCTTCTTGTCACTCCTCCATGTCACTCATCCATGTCACTTCTATATGTCTTCCATGTCACTCCTCCATGTTCCTCCTCCATGTCACTCCTCCATATCACTCCTCTATGTCACTCCTCCATGTCACACCTCCATGTCACTCCTCCATGTCGCTACACCAACTCATTCCTCATGTCACTCCTCCATGTCGCTACTCCATGTCAATCCTCCATGTCACTCGTTTATGTCACTGCTCCAGTTCACTCCTCCATGTCATCTCTATATATCTTCCATGTCACTCCTCCATGTCCATCCTCCATGTCACTACTCCATGTCACTCCTCCGTGTTGCTCCTCCTTGTCACTCCTCCAAGTCACTCACCCATGTCCCTACACGATGTCACTCCACCATATCAACCCTCCTTCCTGATAAACCCTGTCACTTCTCCAAGTCACTCCTCCATGTCCCTCCTCCTTGTCACTACTACATGTCACTTCTCCATGTCGCTCCTCCGTGTTGCTCCTCCACATCAATCCTCTATGTCACTCCTCCATGTTGCTCCTCCAAGTCACTCCTCCATGTAACTCCTACATGTAGCTACTTCATGTCACTACTCCATGTCACTCCTCCATGTCGCTCCTCCGTGTTGCTCCTCCAAGTCACTCCTCCATGTAACTCCTCCATGTAGCTACTCCATGTCACTCCTCCATGTCGCTACCCAAACTCACTCCTCATGTCACTCCTCCATGTCACTCCTCCATGTCACTCGTCCAAGTCACTCATCCATGTCCATCCGCCATGTCACTCCACCATATCAATATTCCTTGGTGATCCGCCCTGTCACTTGTCCATGTCACTCCTCCATGTCTCCCCTCCACGAAATTCCTCTATGTCACTCCTCCATGTCACTCCTACATGTCACTCCTCCATGTCTCTCCTCTATATCGCTCTAAAAACTCACTCCTCCATGTCACTCCTCCATGTCACTCCACCATTTCACTCCTCCATGTCACTCCTCCAGGTCACTCCTCCATGTCGCTACACCAACTTACTCCTCAATGTAACTCCTTAATGTCACTCCTCCATTTCTCTCCTCCATGTCGCTATAACAACTCACTCTTCCATGTCACTCCTCCAGGTCACTCCTCCAAGTCGCTACTCAAAGTCACTCCTCCATGTCACTACACCAACTCACTCCTCAATGTCACTCCTCAATGTCACTACTTCATGTCACTCCTCCATGTCATTCCTCCATGTCACTCCTCCATGTATCTCCTCCATGTAGCTACTCTATGTCACTCCTCCATGTCACTCCTCCATGTCGCTACACCAACTCACTCCTCAATGTCACTCCTCCATGTCACAACTCCAATTCACTCCTCCATGTCACCTATATATGTCTTCCATGTCACTCCTCCATGTCCATCCTCCATGTCACTATTCTATGTCACTCCTCCATGTCGCTCCTCCATGTTGCTCCTCCTTGTCACTCCTCCAAGTCACTCACCCATGTCCTTCTACGATGTCACTCCACCATATAAACCCTCCTTCCAGATCAACCCTGTCACTTCTCCAAGTCACTCCTCCATGTCCATCCTCCATGTCACTACTCCATGTCACTCCTCCATGTCACTCCTCCATGTTACTACTCTATGACGCTACTCAATGTCACTCCTCCATGTCGCTACACCAACTCACTTCTCAATGTCACTCCTCCATGTAACTACTTATTGTCACTCCTCCATGTCACTCATCCATGTCATTCCTCCATGTCACTCCTCCATGTCTATCCTCCGTGTTGCTCCTCCTTGTCACTCCTCCAAGTCACTCACCCATGTCCATCCACGATGTCACTCCACCATATCAACCCTCCTTCCTGATCAACCCTGTCACTTCTCCAAGTCACTCCTCCATGTCTATCCTCCATGTCACTACTCCACATCAATCCTCTATGTCACTCCTCCATGTCACTCCTCCATGTCGCTCTAACAACTCACTCCTCCATGTCACTCCTCCAGGTCACACCTCCATGTCACTCCTCCATGTCGCTACACCAACTCATTCCTCATGTCACTCCTCCATGTTACTACTCCATGTCACTCCTCCATGTCGCTCTAACAACTCACTCCTCCATGTCACTCCACCATTTCACTCCTCCATGTCACTCCTCAAAGTCACTCCTCCATGTCACAACACCAACTCACTCCTCAAAGTCACTCCTCAATGTCACTACTTTATGTCACTACTCCATGTCGCTACACAAACTAAATCCTCCTTTACACTCTTCCATGTCCCTCCTCCATGTCACTCCTCCATGTCATTCCTCCATGTCACTACTCCACATCAATCCTCTATGTCACTCCTCCATGTCACTCCTCCATGTCGCTCTAACAACTCACTCCTCCATGTCACCCCACCATTTCACTCCTCCATGTAACTCCTCCAGGTCACTCCTCCATGTCGCTACTCAAAGTCACTCCTCGATGTCAATACACCGACTCAATCCTTCTTGTCACTCCTCCATGTCACTCATCCATGTCAATTCTATATGTCTTCTATGTCACTCCTCCATGTCCCTCCTCCATGTCACTCCTTCACGTCGCTCCTCTATGTAACTCCTCAAAGTCACACCTTCATGTCACTCCTCCATGTCGCTACACCAACTCATTGCTCATGTTACTCCTCCATGTCGCTACTCCATGTCACTCCTCCATGTCGCTCTAACAACACACTCGTCCATGTCACTCCACCATTTCACTCCTCCTTGTCACTCCTCAAAGACACTCCTCCATGTCGCTACACAAACTCAAAACTCCTTTACACTCTTTCATGTCACTCCTCCATATCGCTCCTCCATGTCCCTCCTCCATGTCACTCCTCCATGTCATTCCTCCATGTCACTCCTCCATGTATCTCCTCCATGTCGCAACTCTATGTCACTACTCGATGTCACTCCTCCATGTCAATCCTCCATGTTGCTACACAAACTCACTCCTCATGTTACTACTCTATATCACTACTCCATGTCACTCCTCCATGTCGCTACACCAACTCACTCCTCCATGTCAATACTTCTTGTCACTCCTCCATGTCATTCCTCCATGTCACTCCTTTATTTCAGTCCTCCAATTCACTCCTCCATGTCACCTCTATATGTCTTCCATGTCACTCCTCCATGTCCATCCTCTATGTCGCTACTCCATGTCACTCCTCCATGTTTGTCCTCCATGTCGCTATAACAACTCACTCCTCCATGTCACACCACCATTGCACTCCTCCATGTCACTCCTCCAGGTCACTCCTCCATTTCGCTAATCAGTCACTCCTCCATGTCACTACACTAACTCGCTCCTCAATGTCACTCCTCCATGTCACTACTTCATGTCACTCCTCCATGTCGCTACTCCATGTGACTCCTCCATGTCGCTCCACCTACTCACTCCTCCACGTCGCTCCTCCATGTTGCTCTTCCATGTCACTCCTCCATGTCACTCCTTGATTTCTCTCCTCCATGTCGCTCTAACAACTCACTCCTCCATGTCACTCCACAATTTCACTCCTCCATGTCACTCCTCCAGGTCACTCCTCCATGTCGCTGCTCAAAGTCACTTTTTCATGTCACTACACCAACTCACTCCACAATGTCACTCCTCAATAATACCACTTCATGTCACTCCTCCATGTCGCTACACAAACTCAATCCTCCTTTACACTCTTTCATGTCACTCCTCCATGTATCTCCTCCATGTCGCTACTCTATGTCACTCCTCCATGCCACTCCTCCATGTAACTCCTCCATGTAGCTACTCCATGTCACTCCTCCATGTCGCTACACAAACTCACTCCTCATGTCACTCCTCCATGTCGCTCCTCCGTATTGCTCCTCCAAGTCACTCCTCCATGTAAATCCTCCATGTAGCTACTCCATGTCACTCCTCCATCTCGCTACACAAACTCACTCCTCATGTCTCTCCTCCATGTCACTCCTCCATGTCACTCCTCCAAGTCACTCACCCATGTCCCTCCGCGATGTCACTCCACCATATCAACCCTCCTTCCTGATCAACCCGATCACTTCGCCAAGTCACTCCTCCATGTCCATCCTCCATATCACTACTCCACATCAATCCTCTATGTCACTCCTCCATGTCACTCCACCATTTTACTCCTCCATGTCACTCCTCCAGGTCACTCCTCCATGTCGCTACTCAAAGTCACTCCTCCATGTAACGACACCAACTCACTCCTCAATGTCACTCCTCAATGTCACTACTTCATGTCACTCCTCCATGTTGCTACTCAAAGTCACTCCTCCATGTCACTACACCAATTCACTCCTAAATGTCACTCCTCCATTTCAATACTTCTTGTCACTCCTCCATGTCATTCCTCCATGTCACTCCTCCAATTCACTCCTCCATGTCACCTCTATATGTCTTCCACGTCACTCCTCCATGTCCATCCTCCATGTCACTACTCCATGTCACTCCTCCATGTCGCTCCTCCGTGTTGCTCCTTCTTGTCACTCCTCCAAGTCACTCACCCATGTCCTTCTACGATGTCACTCCACCATATAAACCCACCTTCCTGATCAACCCTGTCACTTCTCCAAGTCACTCCTCCATGTCACTCCTCCATGTCACTCCTCCATGTTACTACTCTATGACGCTACTCAATGTCACTCCTCCATGTCGCTACTTATTGTCACTCCTCCATGTCACTCATCCATGTCATTCCTCAATGTCACTCCTTTATGTCACAACTCCAATTCACTCCTCCATGTCCATCCTCCATGTCACTCCTCCATTTCTATCCTCCGTGTTGCTCCTCCTTGTCACGTTTCCAAGTCACTCACCCATGTCCCTCCACGATGTCACTCCACCATATCAACCCTCCTTCCTGATCAACCCTGTCACTTCTCCAAGTCACTCCTCCATGTCTATCCTCCAGGTCACTACTCCACATCAATCCTCTATGTCACTCCTCAATGTCACTCCTCCATGTCGCTCTAACAACTCACTCCTCTATGTCACTCCTCCAGGTCACTCCTCCATGTCGCTACTCAAAGTCACTCCTCCATGTCACTACACCAACTCAATCCTTCTTGTCACTCCTCCATGTCACTCATGCATGTCACTTCTATATGTCTTCCATGTCACTCCTCCATGTACCTCCTCCATGTCACTCCTCCACGTCGCTCCTCTATGTCACTCCTCCATGTCACACCTCCATGTCACTCCTCCATGTCACTACACCAACTCAATCCTTCTTGTCACTCCTCCATGTCCCTCCTCCTTGTCACTACTACATGTCACTCCTCCATGTCGCTCCTCCGTGTTGCTCCTCCAAATCAATCCTCTATGTCACTCCTCCATAACACTACTTCATGTCACTCCTCCACGTCGCTCCTCTATGTCACTCCTCCATGTCACACCTCCATGTCACTCCTCCATGTCACTACACCAACTCAATCCTTCTTGTCACTCCTCCATGTCCCTCCTCCTTGTCACTACTACATGTCACTCCTCCATGTCGCTCCTCCGTGTTGCTCCTCCAAATCAATCCTCTATGTCACTCCTCCATAACACTACTTCATGTCACTCCTCCATGTCGTTCCTCCATGTTACTCCTCCATGTCACTCCTCCACGTCGCTCCTCTATGTCACTCCTCCATGTCACACCTCAATGTCACTCCTCCATGTCGCTACACCAACTCATTACTCATGTCACTCCTCCATGTCACTTCTCCATGACTCTCCTCCATGTCGCTCTAACAACTCACTCCTACATGTCACTCCACCATTTCACTCCTCCATGTCACTCCTCCAGGTCACTTCTCCATGTCGCTACTCAAAGTCACTCCTCAATGTTACTACACCAACTCACTCCTCAATGTCACTCCTCCATATCACTCCTCCATTTCTCTCCTCCATGTCGCTATAACAACTCACTCATCCATGTCACTCCAGCGTTTCACTCCTCCATGTCACTCCTCCAGGTCACTCCTCCATGTCGCTACTCAAAGTCACTCATTCATGTCACTACACCAAGTCATTCGTCAATGTCACTCCTCAATATCACTACTTCATTTCACTCCTCCATATCGCTCCTCCATGTCCCTCCTTCATGTCACTCCTCCATGTCATTCCTCCATGTCACTCCTCCATGTCGCTACACAAACTCACTCCTCATGTTACTACTCTATGTCGCTACTCCATGTCACTCCTCCATGTCGCTACACCAACTCACTCCTCAATGTAATTCCTCCATGTCACTACTTCTTGTCACTCCTCCATGTCACTCATCCATGTCATTCCTCCATGTCACTCCTTTATGTCACTCCTCCAATTCACTCCTCCATGTCACCTACTATATGTCTTTCATGTCACTCCTCCATGTCCATCCTCCATTTCACTACTCCATGTCACTCCTCCATGTCGTTCCTCCATGTCACTCCTCCATGTCGCTCCTCCATGTTGCTCCTCCTTGTCACTCCTCCAAGTCACTCCTCCATGTCGCTCCTCCGTGTTGCTCCTCCTTGTCACTCCTCCAAGTCACTCACCCATGTCCCCCCACGATGTCACTCCACCATATCAACCCTCCTTCCTGATCAACCCTGTCACTTCTCCAAGTAACTCCTTCATGTCCATCCTCCATGTCACTACTACACATCAATCTTCTATGTCACTCCTCCATGTCAACCCTCCATGTCGCTCCACCAAGTCCTTCCTCCATGTTACTCCTCCATGTAACTCCTCCATGTCAATCGTTTATGTCACTCCTCCAAGTTACTCCTCCATGTCACTCCACCATTTCACACCTCCATGTCACACCTCCAGGTCACTCCTCCATGTCGGTACTCAAAGTCATTCCTCCATGTCACTACACCAACTCATTCCTCATGTGACTCCTCCATGTCACTACTTCATGTCACTCATCCATGTCGCTACTCCATGTGACTCCTCCATGTCGCTCCACCAACTCACTCCTCCACGTCACTCCTCCATTTTGCTCTTCCATGTCACTCCTCCATGTAACTCATCTATGTCCCTCCGCCATGTCACTACACCAACTCAATCCTTCTTGTCACTCCTCCATGTCACTCATCCATGTCACTTCTATATGTCTTCCATGTCACTCCTCCATGTTCCTCCTCCATGTCACTCCTCCACATCACTCCTCTATGTCACTCCTCCATGTCACACCTCCATGTCACTCCTCCATGTCGCTACACCAACTCATTCCTCATGTCACTCCTCCATGTCGCTACTCCATGTCAATCCTCCATGTCACTCGTTTATGTCACTGCTCCAGTTCACTGCTCCATGTCATCTCTATATGTCTTCCATGTCACTCCTCCATGTCCATCCTCCATGTCACTACTCCATGTCACTCCTCCGTGTTGCTCCTCCATGTCACTCCTCCAAGTCTCTCACCCATGTCCCTACACGATGTCACTCTTCCATGTCACTCCTCCATGTTACTACTCTATGACGCTACTCAATGTCACTCCTCCATGTCGCTACACCAACTCACTCCTCAATGTCACTCCTCCATGTCACTCATCCATGTCATTCCTCCATGTCACTCCTCCATGTCTATCCTCCGTGTTGCTCCTCCTTGTCACTCCTCCAAGTCACTCACCCATGTCCATCCACGATGTCACTCCACCATATCAACCCTCCTTCCTGATCAACCCTGTCACTTCTCCAAGTCACTCCTCCATGTCTATCCTCCATGTCACTACTCTACATCAATCCTCTATGTCACTCCTCCATGTCACTCCTCCATGTCGCTCTAACAACTCACTCCTCCATGTCACTCCTCCAGGTCACACCTCCAGGTCACTCCTCCAAGTCGCTACTCAAAGTCACTCCTCCATGTCACTACACCAACTCACTCCTCAATGTCACTCCTCAATGTCACTACTTCATGTCACTCCTCCATGTCATTCCTCCATTTCACTCCTCCATGTATCTCCTCCATGTAGCTACTCTATGTCACTCTTCCATGTCACTCCTCCATGTCCATCCTCCATGTCACTATTCTATGTCACTCCTCCATGTCGCTCCTCCATGTTGCTCCTCCTTGTCACTCCTCCAAGTCACTCACCCATGTCCTTCTACGATGTCACTCCACCATATAAACCCTCCTTCCAGATCAACCCTGTCACTTCTCCAAGTCACTCCTCCATGTCCATCCTCCATGTCACTACTCCATGTCACTCCTCCATGTCACTCCTCCATGTTACTACTCTATGACGCTACTCAATGTCACTCCTCCATGTCGCTACACCAACTCACTCCTCAATGTCACTCCTCCATGTAACTACTTATTGTCACTCCTCCATGTCACTCATCCATGTCATTCCTCCATGTCACTCCTCCATGTCTATCCTCCGTGTTGCTCCTCCTTGTCACTCCTCCAAGTCACTCACCCATGTCCATCCACGATGTCACTCCACCATATCAACCCTCCTTCCTGATCAACCCTGTCACTTCTCCAAGTCACTCCTCCATGTCTATCCTCCATGTCACTACTCCACATCAATCCTCTATGTCACTCCTCCATGTCACTCCTCCATGTCGCTCTAACAACTCACTCCTCCATGTCACTCCTCCAGGTCACACCTCCATGTCACTCCTCCATGTCGCTACACCAACTCATTCCTCATGTCACTCCTCCATGTTACTACTCCATGTCACTCCTCCATGTCGCTCTAACAACTCACTCCTCCATGTCACTCCACCATTTCACTCCTCCATGTCACTCCTCCATTTCATTCCTCCATGTCACACCTCCATGTGACTCTTCCATGTCGCTCCACCAACTCCTTCCTCCATGTTACTCCTCCATATCACTCCTCCACGTCACTCCTCCATGTCACACCTCCATTTGACTCCTCCATGTCGCTCAACCAACTCCTTCCTCCATGTTACTCCTCCATGTCACTCCTCCGTGTTGCTCCTCCAAGTCACTCCTCCATGTAACTCCTCCATTTCACTTCTATATGTCTTCCATTTCACTCCTCCATGTCCATCCATCATGTCACTACTCCATGTCACTCCTCCATGTCGCTCCACCGTGTTGCTCCTCCAAGTCACTCCTCAATGTAGCTACTCCATGTCACTCCTCCATGTCACTACTTCTTCTCACTCCTCCATGTCACTCATCCATATCATTCCTCCATGTCACTCCTTTATGTCACTCCTCCAATTCACTACTCCATGTCACTCCTCCATGTCACTCATCCATGTCCCTCCTACATGTCACTCCATCCTATCAATCTTCCTTGGTGATCCGACCTGTCACTTCTCCATGTCACTCTTCCATGTCTCTCCTCCACGTCACTCCTCTATGTCACTCCTCCATGTCACTCCTCCATGTCGCTACACCAACTCAATCCTCCTTGTCACTCCTCCATGTCGCTCCTTCATGTTGCTCCTCCATGTCACTCCTCCATTTCACTCTACGACGTCTCTCCTCTACGTCACTCCTCTTGTCACTACACCAACTCAATCCTCCTTGTCACTCCTCCATATCACTCATCCATGTAATTCCTCCATGTCACTCCTTTATGTCAATCCTCCAAGTCACTCCTCCATGTCACTTCTATATGTCTTCCATTTCACTCCTCCATCTCCATCCATCATGTCACTACTCCATGTCACTCCTCCATGTCGCTCCTCCATGTTGCTCCTCCAAGTCACTCCTCCATGTAACTCCTCCATGTAGCTACTCCGTGTCACTCCTCCATGTCATTCCTCCATTTCGCCAAACCAACTCACTCTTTCATGTTACTCCTCAATGTTGCTACTCCATGTGACTCCTCCATGTCGCTCCACCAACTCCTTCCTCCATGTTACTCCTCCATGTCACTCCTCCATGTCACTCCTTTATGTCACTCCTCCAAGTTACTCCTCCATGTCACTCCTCCATGTCACTCCTCTTGGTCACTCCTCCATGCCACTCCTCCATGTAACTCCTCCATGTAGCTACTCCATGTCACTCCTCCATGTCTCTCCTCCATGTCACTCTAACAACTCACTCCTCCATGTAACTCCACCATTTCACTCCTCCATGTCACTCCTCCATGTGACTCCTCCATGTCGCTCCATCAACTCACTCCTCCATGACACTCCTCCATTTCTCTCCTCCATGTCGCTATAACAACTCACTCCTCCATGTCACTCCTCCAGGTCACTCCTCCATGTCGCTACTCAAAGTCACTCCTCCATGTCACTACACCAACTCAACCCTTCTTTACACTCTTTCATGTCACTCCTCTATATCGCTCCTCCATGTCCCTCCTCCATGTCACTCCTCCATGTCATTCCTCCATGTCACTCCTCCATGTATCTCCTCCATGTCGCTACTCTATATCACTCCTCCATGTCACTCCTCCATGTCGCAACACAAAATCACTCCTCATGTTACTACTCTATGTCGCTACTCCATGTCCATCCTCCATGTCGCTACACCAACTCACTCCTCAATGTAACTCCTCCATGTCACTACTTCTTCTCACTCCTCCATGTCACTCATCCATGTCATTCCTCCATGTCACTCCTTTATGTCACTCCTCCAATCCACTCTTCCATGTCACTCCTCCATGTCACTCCATCCTATCAATCTTCCTTGGTTATCTGACCTGTCACTTCTCCATGTCACTTTTCCATGTCTCTCCTCCACGTCACTCCTCTATGTCACTCCTCCATGTCACTCCTCCATGTCGCTACACCAAGTCAATCCTCCTTGTCACTCCTCCATGTCGCTCCATCATGTTGTTCCTCCATGTCACTCCTCCATTTCACTCCTCCATGTCACACCTCCATGTCACTCCTCCATGTCGCTACACCAACTCATTCCTCATGTCACTCCTCCATGTCGCTACTCCATGTCAATCCTCCATGTCACTCGTTTATGTCACTGCTCCAGTTCACTGCTCCATGTCATCTCTATATGTCTTCCATGTCACTCCTCCATGTCCATCCTCCATGTCACTACTCCATGTCACTCCTCCGTGTTGCTCCTCCATGTCAGTCCTCCAAGTCTCTCACCCATGTCCCTACACGATGTCACTCCACCATATCAACCCTCCTTCCTGATAAACCCTGTCACTTCTCCAAGTCACTCCTCCATGTCCCTCCTCCTTGTCACTACTACATGTCACTTCTCCATGTCGATCCTCCGTGTTGCTCCTCCACATCAATCCTCTATGTCACTCCTCCATGTTGCTCCTCCAAGTCACTCCTCCATGTAACTCCTACATGTACCTACTTCATGTCACTACTCCATGTCACTCCTCCATGTCGCTCCTCCGTGTTGCTCCTCCAAGTCACTCTTCCATGTAACTCCTCCATGTAGCTACTCCATGTCACTCCTCCATGTCGCTACCCAAACTCACTCCTCATGTCACTCCTCCATGTCACTCCTCCATGTCACTCCTCCAAGTCACTCTTCCATGTCCCTCCGCCATGTCACTCCACCATATCAATATTCCTTGGTGATCCGCCCTGTCACTTCTCCATGTCACTCCTCCATGTCTCCCCTCCACGAAATTTCTCTATGTCACTCCTCCATGTCACTCCTACATGTCACTCCTCCATGTCTCTCCTCTATATCGCTCTAACAACTCACTCCTCCATGTCACTCCTCCATGACACTCCACCATTTCACTCCTCCATGTCACTCCTCCAGGTCACTCCTCCATGTCGCTACACCAACTTACTCCTGAATTTAACTCCTTAATGTCACTCCTCCATTTCTCTCCTCCATGTCGCTATAACAACTCACTCTTCCATGTCACTCCTCCAGGTCACTCCTCCAAGTCGCTACTCAAAGTCACTCCTCCATGTCACTACACCAACTCACTCCTCAATGTCACTCCTCAATGTCACTATTTCATGTCACTCCTCCATGTCATTCCTCCATGTCACTCCTCCATGTATCTCCTCCATGTAGCTACTCTATGTCACTCCTCCATGTCACTCCTCCATGTCGCTACACCAACTCACTCCTCAATGTCACTCCTCCATGTCACAACTCCAATTCACTCCTCCATGTCACCTCTATATGTCTTCCATGTCACTCCTCCATGTCCATCCTCCATGTCACTATTCTATGTCACTCCTCCATGTCGCTCCTCCGTGTTGCTCCTCCTTGTCACTCCTCCAAGTCACTCACCCATGTCCTTCTACGATGTCACTCCACCATATAAACCCTCCTTCCTGATCAACCCTGTCACTTCTCCAAGTCACTCCTCCATGTCCATCCTCCATCTCACTACTCCATGTCACTCCTCCATGTCACTCCTCCATGTTACTACTCTATGACACTACTCAATGTCACTCCTCCATGTCGCTACACCAACTCACTCCTCAATGTCACTCCTCCATGTAACTACTTATTGTCACTCCTCCATGTCACTCATCCATGTCATTCCTCCATGTCACTCCTCCATGTCTATCCTCCGTGTTGCTCCTCCTTGTCACTCCTCCAAGTCACTCACCCATGTCCCTCCACGATGTCACTCCACCATATCAACCCTCCTTCCTGATCAACCCTGTCACTTCTCCAAGTCACTCCTCCATGTCTATCCTCCATGTCACTACTCCACATCAATCCTCTATGTCACTCCTCCATGTCGCTCTAACAACTCACTCCTCCATGTCACTCCTCCAGGTCACACCTCCATGTCACTCCTCCATGTCGCTACACCAACTCATTCCTCATGTCACTCCTCCATGTTACTACTCCATGTCACTCCTCCATCTCGCTCTAACAACTCACTCCTCCATGTCACTCCACCATTTCACTCCTCAAAGTCACTCCTCCATGTCACTACACCAACTCACTCCTCAAAGTCACTCCTCAATGTAACTACTTCGTGTCACTCCTCCATGTTGCTACACAAACTAAATCCTCCTTTACACTCTTTCATGTCACTCCTCCATATCGCTCCTCCATGTCCCTCCTCCATTTCACTCCTCCATGTCATTCCTCCATGTCACACCTCCATGTGACTCTTCCATGTCGCTCCACCAACTCCTTCCTCCATGTTACTCCTCCATATCACTCCTCCATGTCACTCCTCCATGTCACACCTCCATGTGACTCATCCATGTCGCTCAACCAACTCCTTCCTCCATGTTACTCCTCCATGTCACTCCTCCGTGTTGCTCCTCCAAGTCACTCCTCCATGTAACTCCTCCATGTCACTTCTATATGTCTTCCATTTCACTCCTCCATGTCCATCCATCATGTCACTACTCCATGTCACTCCTCCATGTCGCTCCTCCGTGTTGCTCCTCCAAGTCACTCCTCCATGTAACTCCTCCATGTAGCTACTCCGTGTCACTCCTCCATGTCACTACTTCTTCTCACTCCTCCATGTCACTCATCCATATCATTCCTCCATGTCACTCCTTTATGTCACTCCTCCAATTCACTACTCCATGTCACTCCTCCATGTCACTCATCCATGTCCCTCCTACATGTCACTCCATCCTATCAATCTTCCTTGGTGATCCGACCTGTCACTTCTCCATGTCACTCTTCCATGTCTCTCCTCCACGTCACTCCTCTATGTCACTCCTCCATGTCACTCCTCCATGTCGCTACACCAACTCAATCCTCCTTCTCACTCCTCCTTGTCACTCCTCCAAGTCACTCACCCATGTCCCTTCACGATGTCAATCCACCATATCAACCCTCCTTCCTGATCAACCCTGTCACTTCTCCAAGTCTCTCCTCCATGTCACTCCTCCATTTCACTCCTCCATGTCACACCTCCATGTCACTCCTCCATGTCGCTACACCAACTCATTACTCATGTCACTCCTCCATGTTGCTCCTCCTTGTCACTCCTCCAAGTCACTCACCCATGTCCCTCCACCATGTAACTCCACCATATCAACCCTCCTTCCTGATCAATTCTGTCACTTCTCCAAGTCACTCCTCGATGTCGCTACTCAAAGTCACTCCTCCATGTCACTACACCAACTCAACCCTTCTTGTCACTCCTCCATGTCACTCATCCATTTCACTCCTCCATGTCATTCCTCTATGTCACTCCTCCATGTCACACCTCCATGTCACTCCTCCATGTTACTACTCCATGTCACTCCTCCATGTCACACCTCCATGTCACTCCTCCATGTCGCTACACCAACTCATTACTCATGTCACTCCTCCATGTTACTACTCCATGTCACTCCTCCATGTCGCTCTAACAACTCACTCCTCCATGTCACTCCACCATTTCACTCCTCCATGTCACTCCTCAAAGTCACTCCTCCATGTCACTACACCAACTCACTCCTCAAAGTCACTCCTCAATGTTACTACTTCATGTCACTCCTCCATGTCGCTACAACAACTCACTCCTCAATGTCACGCCTCAATGTCACTACTTCATGTCACTCCATGTCGCTACACAAACTCAATCCTCATGTTACTACTCTATGTCGCTACTCCATGTCCATCCTCCATGTCACTCGTTTATGTCACTGCTCCAGTTCACTCCTCCATGTCATCTCTATATGTCTTCCATGTCACTCCTCCATGTCCATCCTCCATGTCACTACTCCATGTCACTCCTCCGTGTTGCTCCTCCTTGTCACTCCTCCAAGTCTCTCACCCATGTCCCTACACGATGTCACTCCACCATATCAACCCTCCTTCCTGATAAACCCTGTCACTTCTCCAAGTCACTCCTCCATGTCCCTCCTCCTTGTCACTACTACATGTCACTTCTCCATGTCGTTCCTCCGTGTTGCTCCTCCACATCAATCCTCTATGTCAATCCTCCATGTTGCTCCTCCAAGTCACTCCTCCATGTAACTCCTACATGTAGCTACTTCATGTCACTACTCCATGTCACTCCTCCATGTCGCTCCTCCTTGTTGCTCCTCCAAGTCACTCCTCCATGTAACTCCTCCATGTAGCTACTCCATGTCACTCCTCCATGTCACTACCCAAACTCACTCCTCATGGCACTTCTCCATGTCACTCTTCCATGTCTCTCCTCCACGTCACTCCTCTATGTCACTCCTCCATGTCACTCCTCCATGTCGCTACACCAACTCAATCCTCCTTGTCACTCCTCCATGTCGCTCCTTCATGTTGCTCCTCCATGTCACTCCTCCATTTCACTCCACGACGTCTCTCCTCTACGTCACTCCTCATGTCACTACACCAACTCAATCCTCCTTGTCACTCCTCCATATCACTCATCCATATCATTCCTCCATGTCACTCCTTTATGTCAATCCTCCAAGTCACTCCTCCATGTCACTTCTATATGTCTTCCATTTTACTCCTCCATGTCCATCCATCATGTCACTACTCCATGTCACTCCTCCATGTCGCTCCTCCGTGTTGCTCCTCCAAGTCACTCCATCCTCGTAACTCCTCCATGTAGCTACTCCATGTCACTCCTCCATGTCGCTACACAAACTCACTCCTCATGTCACTCCTCCATGTCAATCCACCATATTAAACCCTCCTTGGTTATCCGCCCTGTCACTTCTCCATGTCACTCCTCCATGTCGCTATACCAACTCACTCCTCCATGTCATTCCTCCATTTCACTCCTCCATGTATCTCTTCCATGTCGCTAGTCTATGTCACTCCTCCATGTCACTCCTCCATGTCGCTACACAAACTCACTCCTCATGTTACTACTCTATGTCGCTACTCCATGTCACTCCTCGATGTCGCTACACCAACTGACTCTTCAATGTCACTCCTCCATGTCACTACTTCTTGTCACTCCTCCATGTCACTCATCCATGTCATTCCTCCATGTCACTCCTTTATGTCACAACTCCAATTCACTCCTCCATGTCACCTCTATATGTCTTCCATGTCACTTCTCCATGTCACTCCTCCATGTCCATCCTCATGTCACTACTCCACATCAAGCCTCTATGTCACTCCTCCATGTCACTCCTCCATGTCGCTCTAACAACTCACTCCTCCATGTCACCCCACCATTTCACTCCTCCATGTAACTCCTCCAGGTCACTCCTCCATGTCGCTACTCAAAGTCACTCCTCGATGTCACTACACTCAATTCGACTTGTCACTCCTACATGTCACTCATCCATGTCAATTCTATATGTCTTCCATGTCACTCCTCCATGTCCCTCCTCCATGTCACTCCTCCACGTCGCTCCTCTATGTAACTCCTCCAAGTCACACCTCCATGTCACTCCTCCATGTCGCTACACCAACTCATTACTCATGTCACTCCTCCATGTCGGTACTCCATGTCACTCCTCCATGTCGCTCTAACAACTCACTCATCCATGTCACTCCACCATTTCACTCCTCCTTGTCACTCCTAAAAGACACTCCTCCATGTCGCTACACAAACTCAAAACTCCTTTACACTCTTTCATGTCACTCCTCCATGTCATTCCTCCATGTCGCTCCTCCATGTATCTCCTCCATGTCGCTACTCTATGTCACTACTCGATGTCACTACTCCATGTCACTCCTCCATGTTGCTACACAAACTCACTCCTCATGTTACTACTCTATATCACTACTCCATGTCACTCCTCCATGTCGCTACACCAAGTCACTCCTCCATGTCAATACTTCTTGTCACTCCTCCATGTCATTCCTCCATGTCACTCCTTTATGTCAGTCCTCCAATTCACTCCTCCATGTCACCTCTATATGTCTTCCATGTCACTCCTCCATGTCCATCCTCTATGTCGCTACTCCATGTCACTCCTCCATGTTGCTACACCAACTCACTCCTCCATGTCACTCTTCCATGTCTCTCCTCCATGTCACTCCTCTATGTCACTCCTCCATGTCACTCCTCCATGTCACTCCTCCATGTTTGTCCTCCATGTCGCTATAACAACTCACTCCTCCATGTCACACCACCATTGCACTCCTCCATGTCACTCCTCCAGGTCACTCCTCCATTTCGCTAATCAGTCACTCCTCCATGTCACTACACTAACTCGCTCCTCAATGTCACTCCTCCATGTCACTACTTCATGTCACTCCTCCATGTCGCTACTCCATGTTGCTACTCAAAGTCACTCCTCCATGTCACTCATCCATGTCATTCCACCATTTCACTCCTCCATGTCACTCCTCCATGTCACTCCTCCATGTTGCTACTCAAAGTCACTCCTCCATGTCACTCATCCATGTCATTCCTCCAATTCACTCCTCCATGTCACTTCTATATGTCTTCCAAGTCACTCCTCCATATCGCTCCTCCATGTCCCTCCTCCATGTCACTAATCCATGTCATTCCTCCATGTCACTCCTCCATGTATCTCCTCCATGTTGCTACTCTATGTCACTCCTCCATGTCACTCATCCATGTCACTACTCCATGTCGCTACACAAACTCACTCCTCAATGTCACTCCTCCATGTCAATACTTCTTGTCACTCCTCCATGTCATTCCTCCATGTCACTCCTTTATATCAGTCCTCCAATTCACTCCTCCATGTCACCTCTATATGTCTTCCATGTTACTCCTCCATGTCCATCCTCCTTTTCACTACTCCATGTCACTCCTCCATGTCGCTCCTCCGTGTTGCTCCTCCTTGTCACTCCTCCAAGTCACTCACCCATATCCCTCCACGATTTCACTCCAACATATAAACACTCCTTCCTGATCAACCCTGTCACTTTTCCATGTCACTCCTTCATGTCCATCCTCCATGTCACTCCTCCATGTCGCTCCTCCGTGTTGCTCCTCCTTGTCACTCCTCCAAATCACTCACCTATGTCCCTCCATGATTTAACTCCACCATAAAAACTCTCCTTACTGATCAACCCTGTCACTTCTCCAAGTCACTCCTCCATGTCCATCCTCCATGTCACTACTCCATGTCACTCCTCCATGTCGCTCCTCCGTGTTGCTCCTCCTTGTCACTACTCCAAGTCAATCCTCTATGTCACTTCTCCATGTCTCTCCTCCACGTCACTCCTCTATGTCATGCCTCCATGTCACTCCTCCATGTCACTCCTCCATGTTTCTCCTCCATGTCGCTATAACAACTCACTCCTCCATGTCTCTCCACCATTTCAGTCCTCCAGGTCACTCCTCCATGTCGCTACTCAAAGTCACTCCTCCATGTCACGACACCAACTCACTCCTCCATGTCACTCCTCCAGGTCACTCCTCCATGTCGCTACTCAAAGTCACTCCTCCATGTCACTACACCAACTCACTCCTCAATGTCACTCCTCAATGTCACTACTTCATGTCACTCCTCCATGTCATTCCTCCACGTCACTCCTCTATGTATCTCCTCCATGTCGCTACTCTATGTCACTCCTCCATGTCACTCCTCCATGTCGCTACACCAACTCACTCCTCAATGTCACTCCTCCATGTCACAACTCCAATTCACTCCTCCATGTCACCTCTATATGTCTTCCACGTCACTCCTCCATGTCCATCCTCCATGTCACTACTCTCTGTCACTCCTCCATGTTGCTCCTCCGTGTTGCTCCTCCTTGTCACTCCTCCAAGTCACTCACCCATGTCCTTCTACGATGTCACTCCACCATATAAACCCTCCTTCCTGATCAACCCTGTCACTTCTCCAAGTCACTCCTCCATGTCCATCCTCCATGTCACTCCTCCATGTCGCTCCTCCGTGTTGCTCCTCCTTGTCACTCCTCCAAGTCACTCACCTATGTCCCTCCACGATGTCACTCCACCATATCAACCCTCCTTCCTGATCAATTCTGTCACTTCTCCAAGTCACTCCTCCATGTCGCTACTCAAAGTCACTCCTCCATGTCACTACACCAACTCAACCCTTCTTGTCACTCCTCCATGTCACTCATCCATTTCACTCCTCCACGTCGCTCCTCTATGTCACTCCTCCATGTCACACCTCCATGTCACTCCTCCATGTCGCTCTAACAACTCACTCCTCCATGTCACTCCACCATTTCACTCCTCCATGTCACTCCTCAAAGTCACTCCACCATGTCACTACACCAAGTCACTCCTCAATGTCAATACTTCATGTCACTCCTCCATGTCGCTACACAAACTCAAACCTCTTTTAAACTCTTTCATGTCACTCCTCCATATCGCTCCTCCATGTCCCTCCTCCATGTCACTCCTCCATGTCATTCCTCTATGTCACTCCTCCATGTCACTCCTCCATGTCAATACTTCTTGTCACTCCTTCATGTCATTCCTCCATGTCACTCCTTTATGTCAGTCCTCCAATTCACTCCTCCATGTCACTTCTATATGTCTTCCATGTCACTCCTCCATGTCCATCCTCCTTTTCATTACTCCATGTCACTCCTCCATGTCGCTCCTCCGTGTTGCTCCTCCTTGTAACTCCTCCAAGTCACTCACCCATGTCCCTCCACGATTTCACTCCACCATAAAAACTCTCCTTCCTGATCAACCCTGTCACTTCTCCAAGTCACTCCTCCATGTCCATCCTCCATGTCACTACTCCATGTCACTCCTGCATGTCGCTCCTACGTGTTGCTCCTCCTTGTCACTCCTCCAAGTACAGTCCTCCATGTCACTTCTACATGTCTCTCCTCCACGTCACTCCTCTATGTCACTCCTCCATGTCACTCCTCCATGTCACTCCTCCATGTTTTTCCTCCATGTCGCGATAACAACTCACTCCTCCATGTCACTCCACCATTTCAGTCCTCCATGTCACTCCTCCATGTCACTCCTCCATGTCGCTACTCAAAGTCACTCCTCCATGTCACTACACCAACTCACTTCTTAATGTCACTCCTTCATGTCACTACTTCATGTCACTCCTCCATGTCGCTACTCCATGTGACTCCTCCATGTCGCTCCACCAACTCACTCCTCCACGTCGCTCCTCCATGTTGCTCTTCCATATCACTCCTCCATGTAACTCATCTATGTCCCTCCGCCATGTCACTACACCAACTCAATCCTTCTTGTCACTCCTCCATGTCACTCATCCATGTCACTTCTATGTCTTCCATGTCACTCCTCCATGTCCCTCCTCCATGTCACTCCTCCACGTCGCTCCTCTATGTCACTCCTCCATGTCACACCTCCATGTTCCTCCATGTCGTTATTCCATGTCACTCCTCCATGTCGCTACACCAACTCACTCCTCATGTTACTACTCTATGTCGCTACTCCATGTCAACCCTCCATGTCGCTACACCAACTCACTCCTCAATGTCACTCTTCCATGTCACTACTTCTTCTCACTCCTCCATGTCACACATCCATATCCCTTCTCCATGTCACTCTATCCTATCAATCTTCCTTGGTTATCCGACCTGTCACTTCTCCATGTCACTCTTCCATGTCTCTCCTCCACGTCACTCCTCTATGTCACTCCTCCATGTCACTCCTCCATGTCGCTACACCAACTCAATCCTCCTTGTCACTCCTCCATGTCGCTCCTTCATGTTGCTCCTCCATGTCACTCCTCCATTTCACTCCACGACGTCTCTCCTCTACGTCACTCCTCATGTCACTACACCAACTCAATCCTCCTTGTCACTCCTCCATATCACTCATCCATATCATTCCTCCATGTCACTCCTTTATGTCAATCCTCCAAGTCACTCCTCCATGTCACTTCTATATGTCTTCCATTTTACTCCTCCATGTCCATCCATCATGTCACTACTCCATGTCACTCCTCCATGTCGCTCCTCCGTGTTGCTCCTCCAAGTCACTCCTCCATGTAACTCCTCCATGTAGCTACTCCATGTCACTCCTCCATGTCGCTACACAAACTCACTCCTCATGTCACTCCTCCATGTCACTCCACCATATCAACCCTCCTTGGTTATCCGCCCTGTCACTTCTCCATGTCACTCCTCCATGTCGCTATACCAACTCACTCCTCCAAGTCATTCCTCCATTTCACTCCTCCATGTATCTCTTCCATGTCGCTAGTCTATGTCACTCCTCCATGTCACTCCTCCATGTCACTCCTCCATGTCGCTACACAAACTCACTCCTCATGTTACTACTCTATGTCGCTACTCCATGTCACTCCTCCATGTCGCTACACCAACTCACTCCTCAATGTCACTCCTCCATGTCACTACTTCTTGTCACTCCTCCATGTCACTCATCCATGTCATTCCTCCATGTCACTCCTTTATGTCACAACTCCAATTCACTCCTCCATGTCACCTCTATATGTCTTCCATGTCACTTCTCCATGTCACTCCTCCATGTCCATCCTCCATGTCACTACTCCACATCAATCCTCTATGTCACTCCTCCATGTCACTCCTCCATGTCGCTCTAACAACTCACTCCTCCATGTCACCCCACCATTTCACTCCTCCATGTAACTCCTCCAGGTCACTCCTCCATGTCGCTACTCAAAGTCACTCCTCGATGTCACTACACCGACTCAATCCTTCTTGTCACTCCTCCATGTCACTCATCCATGTCAATTCTATATGTCTTCCATGTCACTCCTCCATGTCCCTCCTCCATGTCACTCCTCCACGTCGCTCCTCTATGTAACTCCTCCAAGTCACACCTCCATGTCACTCCTCCATGTCGCTACACCAACTCATTACTCATGTCACTCCTCCATGTCGGTACTCCATGTCACTCCTCCATGTCGCTCTAACAACTCACTCATCCATGTCACTCCACCATTTCACTCCCCCTTGTCACTCCTCAAAGACACTCCTCCATGTCGCTACACAAACTCAAAACTCCTTTACACTCTTTCATGTCACTCCTCCATATCGCTCCTCCATGTCCCTCCTCCATGTCACTCCTCCATGTCATTCCTCCATGTCGCTCCTCCATGTATCTCCTCCATGTCACTACTCTATCTCACTACTCGAGGTCACTCCTCCATGTCAATCCTCCATGTTGCTACACAAACTCACTCCTCATGTTACTACTCTATATCACTACTCCATGTCACTCCTCCATGTCGCTACACCAAGTCACTCCTCCATGTCAATACTTCTTGTCACTCCTCCATGTCATTCCTCCATGTCACTCCTTTATGTCAGTCCTCCAATTCACTCCTCGATGTCACCTCTATATGTCTTCCATGTCACTCCTCCATGTTTGTCCTCCATGTCGCTATAACTACTCACTCCTCCATGTCACACCACCATTGCACTCCTCCCTGTCACTCCTCCAGGTCACTCCTCCATTTCGCTAATCAGTCACTCCTCCATGTCACTACACTAACTCGCTCCTCAATGTCACTCCTCCATGTCACTACTTCATGTCACTCCTCCATGTCGCTACTCCATATGACTCCTCCATGTCGCTCCACCTACTCACTCCTCCACGTCGCTCCTCCATGTTGCTCTTCCATGTCACTCCTCCATGTCACTCCTTGATTTCTCTCCTCCAAGTCGCTCTAACAACTCACTCCTCCATGTCACTCCACAATTTCACTCCTCCATGTCACTCCTCCAGGTCACTCCTCCAAGTCGCTGCTCAAAGTCACTCCTTCATGTCACTACACCAACTCACTCCACAATGTCACTCCTCAATAATACCACTTCATGTCACTCCTCCATGTCGCTACACAAACTCAATCCTCCTTTACACTCTTTCATGTCACTCCTCCATTTTGCTCCTCCATGTCCCTCCTCCATGTCACTCCTCCATGTCATTCCTCCATGTCACTCCTCCATGTATCTCCTCCATGTCGCTACTCTATGTCACTCCTCCATGCCACTCCTCCATGTAACTCCTCCATGTAGCTACTCCATGTCACTCCTCCATGTCGCTACACAAACTCACTCCTCATGTCACTCCTCCATGTCGCTCCTCCGTATTGCTTCTCCAAGTCACTCCTCCATGTAACTCCTCCATGTAGCTACTCCATGTCACTCCTCCATCTCGCTACACAAACTCACTCCTCATGTCTCTCCTCCATGTCACTCCTCCATGTCACTCCTCCAAGTCACTCACCAATGACCCTCCGCGATGTCACTCCACCATATCAACCCTCCTTCCTGATCAACCCGATCACTTCTCCAAGTCACTCCTCCATGTCCATCCTCCATATCACTACTCCACATCAATCCTCTATGTCACTCCTCCATGTCACTCCACCATTTTACTCCTCCATGTCACTCCTCCAGGTCACTCCTCCATGTCGCTACTCAAAGTCACTCCTCCATGTAACGACACCAACTCACTCCTCAATGTCACTCCTCCATGTCATTCCTCCATGTCACTCCTCCATGTATCTCCTCCATGTCGCTACTCTATGTCACTCCTCCATGCCACTCCTCCATGTAACTCCTCCATGTAGCTACTCCATGTCAGTCCTCCATGTCGCTACACAAACTCACTCCTCATGTCACTCCTCCATGTCGCTCCTCCGTATTGCTTCTCCAAGTCACTCCTCCATGTAAATCCTCCATGTAGCTACTCCATGTCACTCCTCCATCTCGCTACACAAACTCACTCCTCATGTCTCTCCTCCATGTCACTCCTCCATGTCACTCCTCCAAGTCACTCACCCATGTCCCTCCGCGATGTCACTCCACCATATCAACCCTCCTTCCTGATCAACCCGATCACTTCTCCAAGTCACTCCTCCATGTCCATCCTCCATATCACTATTCCACATCAATCCTCTATGTCACTCCTCAATGTCACTCCACCATTTTACTCCTCCATGTCACTCCTCCAGGTCACTCCTCCATGTCGCTACTCAAAGTCACTCCTCCATGTAACGACACCAACTCACTCCTCAATGTCACTCCTCAATGTCACTACTTCATGTCACTCCTCCATGTCGCTACTCAAAGTCACTCCTCCATGTCACTACACCAACTCACTCCTAAATGTCACTCCTCCATGTCAATACTTCTTGTCACTCCTCCATGTCATTCCTCCATGTCACTCTTCCAATTCACTCCTCCATGTCACCTCTATATGTCTTCCACGTCACTCCTCCATGTCCATCCTCCATGTCACTACTCCATGTCACTCCTCCATGTCGCTCATCCATGTTGCTCCTCCTTGTCACTCCTCCAAGTCACTCACCCATGTCCCTCAACGATGTCACTCCACCAAATCAACCCTACTTCCTGAACAACCCTGTCACTTCTCTAAGTCACTCCTCCATGTCCATCCGCCCTGTCACTTCTCCATGTCACTCTTCATGTCTCTCCTCCACGTCACTCCTCTATGTCACTCCTCCATGTCAGTCCTCCATGTCACTTCTCCATGTCTCTCCTCCACGTCACTCCTCTATGTCACTCCTCCATGTCACTCCTCCATGTCAATCCTCCATGTTTCTCCTCCATGTCGCTATAACAACTCACTCCTCCATGTCACTCCACCATTTCAGTTCTCCATATCACTCCTCCAGGTCACTCTTCCATGTCGCTACTCAAAGTGACTCCTCCATGTCACTACACCAACTCACTCCTCAATGTCACTCCTCCATGTCGCTAATCCATGTGACTCCTCCATGTCGCTCCACCAACTCACTCCTCCACGTCGCTCCTCCATGTTGCTCTTCCATGTCATTCCTCCATGTAACTCCTCCATGTATCTCCACCATGTCGCTACTCTATGTCACTCCTCCATGTCGCTACACCAACTCAACCCTCCTTGTAACTCCTCCATGTACTAATCCAAGTCACTCCTACATGTCACTCCTCCGTGTTGCTCCTCCAAGTCACTCCTCCATGTAACTCCTCCATGTAGCTACTCCATGTCACTCCTCCATGTCGCTACACAAACTCACTCCTCATGTTACTACTCTATGTCGCTACTCCATGTCACTCCTCCATGTCGCTACACCAACTCACTCCTCAATGTCACTCCTCCATGTCACTACTTCTTGTCACTCCTCCATGTCACTCATCCATGTCATTCCTCCATGTCACTCCTTTATGTCACAACTCCAATTCACTCCTCCATGTCACCTCTATATGTCTTCCATGTCACTTCTCCATGTCACTCCTCCATGTCCATCTTCCATGTCACTACTCCACATCAATCCTCTATGTCACTCCTCCATATCACTCCTCCATGTCGCTCTAACAACTCACTCCTCCATGTCACCCCACCATTTCACTCCTCCATGTCACTCCTCCATATATCTCCTCCATGTCGATACTCTGTCACTCCTCCATGTCACTCTTCCATGTCACTCCTCCATGTAACTCATCTATGTCCCTCCGCCATGTCACTACACCAACTCAATCCTTCTTGTCACTCCTCCATGTCCCTCCTCCTTATCACTACTACATGTCACTCCTCCATGTCGCTCCTCCGTGTTGCTCCTCCAAATCAATCCTCTATGTCACTCCTCCATGTTGCTCCTCCAAGTAACTCCTCCATGTAACTCCTACATGTAGCTACTTCATGTCACTACTGCATGTCACTCCTCCATGTCGCTCCTCCGTGTTGCTCCTCCAAGTCACTCCTCCATGTAACTCCTCCATGTAGCTACTCCATGTCACTCCTCCATGTCGCTACCCAAACTCACTCCTCATGTCACTCCTCCATGTCACTCCACCATATCAATCTTCCTTGGTGATCCGCCCTGTCACTTCTCCATGTCACTCCTCCATGTCTCCCCTCCACGAAATTCCTCTATGTCACTCCTCCATGTCACTCCTACATGTCACTCCACCATTTCACTCCTCCATGTCACTCCTCCAGGTCACTCCTCCATGTCGCTACACCAACTTACTCCTCAATGTAACTCCTTAATGTCACTCCTCCATTTCTCTCCTCCATGTCGCTATAACAACTCACTCTTCCATGTAACTCCTCCAGGTCACTCCTCCAAGTCTCTACTCAAAGTCACTCCTCCATGTCACTACACCAACTCACTCCTCAATGTCACTCCTCAATGTCACTAGTTCATGTCACTCCTCCATGTCATTCCTCCATGTCACTCCTCCATGTATCTCCTCCATGTCGCTACTCTATGTCACTCCTCTTTGTCACTCCTCCATGTCGCTACACCAACTCACTCCTCAATGTCACTCCTCCATGTCACAACTCCAATTCACTCCTCCATGTCACCTCTATATGTCTTCCATGTCACTCCTCCATGTCCAACCTCCATATCACTACTCTATGTCACTCCTCCATGTCGCTCCTCCGTGTCGCTCCTTCTTGTCACTCCTCCAAGTCACTCACCCATTTCCTTCTACGATGTCACTCCACCATATAAACCCTCCTTCCTGATCAACCCTGTCACTTCTCCAAGTCACTCCTCCATGTCCATCCTCCATGTCACTACTCCATGTCACTCCTCCATGTCACTCCTCCATGTTACTACTCTATGATGCTACTCAATGTCACTACTTATTGTCACTCCTCCATGTCACTCATCCATGTCATTCCTCAATGTCACTCCTTTATGTCACAACTCCAATTCACTCTTCCATGTCCATCCTCCATGTCACTCCTCCATGTCTATCCTCCGTGTTGCTCCTCCTTGTCACTCCTCCAAGTCACTCACCCATGTCCCTCCACGATGTTACTCCACCATATCAACCCTCCTTCCTGATCAACCCTGTCACTTCTCCAAGTCACTCCTCCATGTCTATCCTCCAGGTCACTACTCCACATCAATCCTCTATGTCACTCCTCCATGTCACTCCTCCATGTCGCTCTAACAACTCACTCCTCCATGTCACTCCTCCAGGTCACTCCTCCATGTCGCTACTCAAAGTCACTCCTCCATGTCACTACCCCAACTCAATCCTTCTTGTCACTCCTCCATGTCACTCATGCATGTCACTTCTATATGTCTTCCATGTCACTCCTCCATGTACCTCCTCCATGTCACTCCTCCATGTCGCTCCTCTATGTCACTCCTCCATGTCACACCTCCATGTCACTCCTCCATGTCACTACACCAACTCAATCCTTCCTGTCACTCCTCCATGTCCCTCCTCCTTGTCACTACTACATGTCACTCCTCCATGTTGCTCCTCCGTGTTGCTCCTCCAAATCAATCCTCTATGTCACTCCTCCATGTCACTACTTCATGTCACTCCTCCACGTCGCTCCTCCATGTTGCTCTACCATGTCACTCCTCCATGTAACTCATCTATGTCCCTCCGCCATGTCACTACACCAACTCAATCCTTCTTTTCACTCCTCCATTTCACTACTCCATGTCACTCCTCCATGTCGTTCCTCCATGTTACTCCTCCATGTCACTCCTCCGTGTTGCTCCTCCAAGTCACTCCTCCATGTAACTCCTCCATGTCACTTCTATATGTCTTCCATTTCACTCCTCCATGTCCATCCATCATGTCACTACTCCATGTCACTCCTCCATGTCGCTCCTCCGTGTTGCTCCTCCAAGTCACTCCTCCATGTAACTCCTCCATGTAGCTACTCCATGTCACTCCTCCATGTCACTACTTCTTCTCACTCCTCCATGTCACTCATCCATATCATTCCTCCATGTCACTCCTTTATGTCACTCCTCCAATTCACTACTCCATGTCACTCCTCCATGTCACTCATCCATGTCCCTCCTACATGTCACTCCATCCTATCAATCTTCCTTGGTGATCCGACCTGTCACTTCTCCATGTCACTCTTCCATGTCTCTCCTCCACGTCACTCCTCTATGTCACTCCTCCATGTCACTCCTCCATGTCGCTACACCAACTCAATCCTCCTTGTCACTCCTCCAAGTCAATCACCCATGTCCCTCCACGATGTCAATCCAACATATCAACCTTCCTTCCTGATCAACCCTGTCACTTCTCCAAGTCTCTCCTCCATGTCCATCCTCCATGTCACTCCTCCATGTCGCTCCTCCATGTTGCTCCTCCTTGTCACTCCTCCAAGTCACTTCTCCATGTCACTCCTCCACGTCGCTCCTCTATGTCACTCCTCCATGTCACACCTCAATGTCACTCCTCCATGTCGCTACACCAACTCATTACTCATGTCACTCCTCCATGTCACTCCTCCATGTCACTTCTCCATGTCACTCCTCCACGTCGCTCCTCTATGTCACTCCTCCATGTCACACCTCAATGTCACTCCTCCATGTCGCTACACCAACTCATTACTCATGTCACTCCTCCATGTCACTTCTCCATGTCTCTCCTCCATGTCGCTCTAACAACTCACTCCTACATGTCACTCCACCATTTCACTCCTCCATGTCACTCCTCCAGGTCACTTCTCCATGTCGCTACTCAAAGTCACTCCTCAATGTTACTACACCAACTCACTCCTCAATGTCACTCCTCCATATCACTCCTCCATTTCTCTCCTCCATGTCGCTATAACAACTCCCTCATCCATGTCACTCCAGCGTTTCACTCCTCCATGTCACTCCTCCAGGTCACTCCTCCATATCGCTACTCAAAGTCACTCATTCATGTCACTACACCAAGTCATTCCTCAATGTCACTCCTCAATGTCACTACTTCATGTCACTCCTCCATGTCATTCCTTCATGTCACTCCTCCATGTCACTATTCTATGTCACTCCTCCATGTCGCTCCTCCATGTTGCTCCTCCTTGTCACTCCTCCAAGTCACTCACCCATGTCCTTCTACGATGTCACTCCACCATATAAACCCTCCTTCCAGATCAACCCTGTCACTTCTCCAAGTCACTCCTCCATGTCCATCCTCCATGTCACTACTCCATGTCACTCCTCCATGTCACTCCTCCATGTTACTACTCTATGACGCTACTCAATGTCACTCCTCCATGTCGCTACACCAACTCACTCCTCAATGTCACTCCTCCATGTAACTACTTATTGTCACTCCTCCATGTCACTCATCCATGTCATTCCTCCATGTCACTCCTTTATGTCACAACTCCAATTCACTCCTCCATGTCCATCCTCAATGTCACTCCTCCATGTCTATCCTCCGTGTTGCTCCTCCTTGTCACTCCTCCAAGTCACTCACCCATGTCCCTCCACGATGTCACTCCACCATATCAACCCTCCTTTCTGATCAACCCTGTCACTTCTCCATGTCACTCCTCCATGTCTATCCTCCAGGTCACTACTCCACATCAATCCTCTATGTCACTCCTCCATGTCACTCCTCCATGTCGCTCTAACAACTCACTCCTCCATGTCACTCCTCCAGGTCACACCTCCATGTCAATCCTCCATGTCGCTACACCAACTCATTCCTCATGTCACTCCTCCATGTTACTACTCCATGTCACTCCTCCATGTCGCTCTAACAACTCACTCCTCCATGTCACTCCACCATTTCACTCCTCAAAGTCACTCCTCCATGTCACTACACCAACTCACTCCTCAAAGTCACTCCTCAATGTTACTACTTCATGTCACTCCTCCATGTCGCTACACAAACTAAATCCTCCTTTACACTCTTTCATGTCACTCCTCCATATCGCTCCTCCATGTCCCTCCTCCATGTCACTCCTCCATGTCATTCCTCCATGTCACACCTCCATGTGACTCTTCCATGTCGCTCCACCAACTCCTTCCTCCATGTTACTCCTCCATATCACTCCTCCATGTCACTCCTCCATGTCACACCTCCATGTGACTCATCCATGTCGCTCAACCAACTCCTTCCTCCATGTTACACCTCCATGTCACTCCTCCGTATTGCTCCTCCAAGTCACTCCTCCATGTAACTCCTCCATGTCACTTCTATATGTCTTCCATTTCACTCCTCCATGTCCATCCATCATGTCACTACTCCATGTCACTCCTCCATGTCGCTCCTCCGTGTTGCTCCTCCAAGTCACTCCTCCATGTAACTCCTCCATGTAGCTACTCCGTGTCACTCCTCCATGTCACTACTTCTTCTCACTCCTCCATGTCACTCATCCATATCATTCCTCCATGTCACTCCTTTATGTCACTCCTCCAATTCACTACTCCATGTCACTCCTCCATGTCACTCATCCATGTCCCTCCTACATGTCATTCCATCCTATCAATCTTCCTTGGTGATCCGACCTGTCACTTCTCCATGTCACTCTTCCATGTCTCTCCTCCACGTCACTCCTCTATGTCACTCCTCCATGTCACTCCTCTATGTCGCTACACCAACTCAATCCTCCTTGTCACTCCTCCTTGTCACTCCTTCAAGTCACTCACCCATGTCCCTTCACGATGTCAATCCACCATATCAACCCTCCTTCCTGATCAACCCTGTCACTTCTCCAAGTCTCTCCTCCATGTCCATCCTCCATGTCACTCCTCCATGTCGCTCCTCCATGTTGCTCCTCCTTGTCACTCCTCCAAGTCACTCACCCATGTCCCTCCACCTTGTCACTCCACCATATCAACCCTCCTTCCTGATCAATTCTGTCACTTCTCCAAGTCACTCCTCGATGTCGCTACTCAAAGTCACTCCTCCATGTCACTACACCAACTCAACCCTTCTTGTCACTCCTCCATGTCACTCATCCATTTCACTCCTCCACGTCATTCCTCTATGTCACTCCTCCATGTCACACCTCCATGTCACTCCTCCATGTCGCTACTCCATGTCACTCCTCCATGTCACACCTCCATGTCACTCCTCCATGTCGCTACACCAACTCATTACTCATGTCACTCCTCCATGTTACTACTCCATGTCACTCCTCCATGTCGCTCTAACAACTCACTCCTCCATGTCACTCCACCATTTCACTCCTCCATGTCACTCCTCAAAGTCACTCCTCCATGTCACTACACCAACTCACTCCTCAAAGTCACTCCTCAATGTTACTACTTCATGTCACTCCTCCATGTCGCTACACAAACTAAATCCTCTTTTACACTCTTTCATGTCACTCCTCCATATCGCTCCTCCATGTCCCTCCTCCATGTCACTCCTCCATGTCATTCCTCCATGTCACACCTCCATGTGACTCCTCCATGTCACTCAACCAACTCCTTCCTCCATGTTACTCCTCCATGTGACTCCTCCATGTCGCTCCATCAACTCACTCCTCCATGTCACTCCTCCATTTCTCTCCTCCTTGTCGCTATAACAACTCACTCCTCCATGTCACTCCTCCAGGTCACTCCTCCATGTCGCTACTCAAAGTCACTCCTCCATGTCA
Source organism: Sebastes schlegelii (assembly GCA_014673565.1). NCBI lineage: Eukaryota > Metazoa > Chordata > Actinopteri > Perciformes > Sebastidae > Sebastes > Sebastes schlegelii. The sequence goes on from VHQL01000234.1 coordinate 91,751, forward strand.
CTACAACAACTCACTCCTCAATGTCACGCCTCAATGTCACTCCTCCATGTCGCTCCTCCGTGTTGCTCCTCCAAGTCACTCCTCCATGTAACTCCTCCATGTAGCTACTCCGTGTCACTCCTCCATGTCACTACTTCTTCTCACTCCTCCATGTCACTCATCCATATCATTCCTCCATGTCACTCCTTTATGTCACTCCTCCAATTCACTACTCCATGTCACTCCTCCATGTCACTCATCCATGTCCCTCCTACATGTCACTCCATCCTATCAATCTTCCTTGGTGATCCGACCTGTCACTTCTCCATGTCACTCTTCCATGTCTCTCCTCCACGTCACTCCTCTATGTCACTCCTCCATGTCACTCCTCCATGTCGCTACACCAACTCAATCCTCCTTGTCACTCCTCCTTGTCACTCCTTCAAGTCACTCACCCATGTCCCTTCACGATGTCAATCCACCATATCAACCCTCCTTCCTGATCAACCCTGTCACTTCTCCAAGTCTCTCCTCCATGTCCATCCTCCATGTCACTCCTCCATGTCGCTCCTCCGTGTTGCTCCTCCTTGTCACTCCTCCAAGTCACTCACCCATGTCCCTCCACCTTGTCACTCCACCATATCAACCCTCCTTCCTGATCAATTCTGTCACTTCTCCAAGTCACTCCTCGATGTCGCTACTCAAAGTCACTCCTCCATGTCACTACACCAACTCAACCCTTCTTGTCACTCCTCCATGTCACTCATCCATTTCACTCCTCCACGTCATTCCTCTATGTCACTCCTCCATGTAAAACCTCCATGTCACTCCTCCATGTCGCTACTCCATGTCACTCCTCCATGTCACACCTCCATGTCACTCCTCCATGTCGCTACACCAACTCATTACTCATGTCACTCCTCCATGTTACTACTCCATGTCACTCCTCCATGTCGCTCTAACAACTCACTCCTCCATGTCACTCCACCATTTCACTCCTCCATGTCACTCCTCAAAGTCACTCCTCCATGTCACTACACCAACTCACTCCTCAAAGTCACTCCTCAATGTTACTACTTCATGTCACTCCTCCATGTCGCTACACAAACTAAATCCTCTTTTACACTCTTTCATGTCACTCCTCCATATCGCTCCTCCATGTCCCTCCTCCATGTCACTCCTCCATGTCATTCCTCCATGTCACACCTCCATGTGACTCCTCCATGTCGCTCAACCAACTCCTTCCTCCATGTTACTCCTCCATGTCACTCCTCCATGTCACTCCTCCATGTGACTCCTCCATGTCGCTCCATCAACTCACTCCTCCATGTCACTCCTCCATTTCTCTCCTCCTTGTCGCTACAACAACTCACTCCTCAATGTCACGCCTCAATGTCACTCCTCCATGTCGCTCCTCCGTGTTGCTCCACCAAGTCACTCCTCCATGTAACTCCTCCATGTAGCTACTCCGTGTCACTCCTCCATGTCACTACTTCTTCTCACTCCTCCATGTCACTCATCCATATCATTCCTCCATGTCACTCCTTTATGTCACTCCTCCAATTCACTCCTCCATGTCACTCCTCCATGTCACTCATCCATGTCCCTCCTACATGTCACTCCATCCTATCAATCTTCCTTGGTGATCCGACCTGTCACTTCTCCATGTCACTCTTCCATGTCTCTCCTCCACGTCACTCCTCTATGTCACTCCTCCATGTCACTCCTCCATGTCGCTACACCAACTCAATCCTCCTTGTCACTCCTCCTTGTCACTCCTTCAAGTCACTCACCCATGTCCCTTCACAATGTCAATCCACCATATCAACCCTCCTTCCTGATCAACCCTGTCACTTCTCCAAGTCTCTCCTCCATGTCCATCCTCCATGTCACTCCTCCATGTCGCTCCTCCGTGTTGCTCCTCCTTGTCACTCCTCCAAGTCACTCACCCATGTCCCTCCACCTTGTCACTCCACCATATCAACCCTCCTTCCTGATCAATTCTGTCACTTCTCCAAGTCACTCCTCGATGTCGCTACTCAAAGTCACTCCTCCATGTCACTACACCAACTCAACCCTTCTTGTCACTCCTCCATGTCACTCATCCATTTCACTCCTCCACGTCATTCCTCTATGTCACTCCTCCATGTAAAACCTCCATGTCACTCCTCCATGTCGCTACTCCATGTCACTCCTCCATGTCACACCTCCATGTCACTCCTCCATGTCGCTACACCAACTCATTACTCATGTCACTCCTCCATGTTACTACTCCATGTCACTCCTCCATGTCGCTCTAACAACTCACTCCTCCATGTCACTCCACCATTTCACTCCTCCATGTCACTCCTCAAAGTCACTCCTCCATGTCACTACACCAACTCACTCCTCAAAGTCACTCCTCAATGTTACTACTTCATGTCACTCCTCCATGTCGCTACACAAACTAAATCCTCTTTTACACTCTTTCATGTCCATCCTCCATATCGCTCCTCCATGTCCCTCCTCCATGTCACTCCTCCATGTCATTCCTCCATGTCACACCTCCATGTGACTCCTCCATGTCGCTCAACCAACTCCTTCCTCCATGTTACTCCTCCATGTCACTCCTCCATGTCACTCCTCCATGTGACTCCTCCATGTCGCTCCATCAACTCACTCCTCCATGTCACTCCTCCATTTCTCTCCTCCTTGTCGCTATAACAACTCACTCCTCCATGTCACTCCTCCAGGTCACTCCTCCATGTCGCTACTCAAAGTCACTCCTCCATGTCACTACAACAACTCACTCCTAAATGTCACGCCTCAATGTCACTCCTCCATGTCGCTCCTCCGTGTTGCTCCTCCAAGTCACTCCTCCATGTAACTCCTCCATGTAGCTACTCCGTGTCACTCCTCCATGTCACTACTTCTTCTCACTCCTCCATGTCACTCATCCATATCATTCCTCCATGTCACTCCTTTATGTCACTCCTCCAATTCACTCCTCCATGTCACTCCTCCATGTCACTCATCCATGTCCCTCCTACATGTCACTCCATCCTATCAATCTTCCTTGGTGATCCGACCTGTCACTTCTCCATGTCACTCTTCCATGTCTCTCCTCCACGTCACTCCTCTATATCACTCCTCCATGTCACTCCTCCATGTCGCTACACCAACTCAATCCTCCTTGTCACTCCTCCTTGTCACTCCTCCAAGTCACTCACCCATGTCCCTTCACGATGTCAATCCACCATATCAACCCTCCTTCCTGATCAACCCTGTCACTTCTCCAAGTCTCTCCTCCATGTCCATCCTCCATGTCACTCCTCCATGTCGCTCCTCCGTGTTGCTCCTCCTTGTCACTCCTCCAAGTCACTCACCCATGTCCCTCCACCATGTCACTCCACCATATCAACCCTCCTTCCTGATCAATTCTGTCACTTCTCCAAGTCACTCCTCGATGTCGCTACTCAAAGTCACTCCTCCATGTCACTACACCAACTCAACCCTTCTTGTCACTCCTCCATGTCACTCATCCATTTCACTCCTCCACGTCATTCCTCTATGTCACTCCTCCATGTCACACCTCCATGTCACTCCTCCATGTCGCTACTCCATGTCACTCCTCCATGTCACACCTCCATGTCACTCCTCCATGTCGCTCTAACAACTCACTCCTCCATGTCACTCCACCATTTCACTCCTCCATGTCACTCCTCAAAGTCACTCCTCCATGTCACTACACCAACTCACTCCTCAAAGTCACTCCTCAATGTTACTACTTCATGTCACTCCTCCATGTCGCTACACAAACTAAATCCTCTTTTACACTCTTTCATGTCACTCCTCCATATCGCTCCTCCATGTCACTCCTCAATGTCACTACTTCATGTCACTCCTCCATGTCATTCCTCCATGTCACTCCTCCATGTATCTCCTCCATGTAGCTACTCTATGTCACTCTTCCATGTCACTCCTCCATGTCCATCCTCCATGTCACTATTCTATGTCACTCCTCCATGTCGCTCCTCCATGTTGCTCCTCCTTGTCACTCCTCTAAGTCACTCACCCATGTCCTTCTACGATGTCACTCCACCATATAAACCCTCCTTCCAGATCAACCCTGTCACTTCTCCAAGTCACTCCTCCATGTCCATCCTCCATGTCACTACTCCATGTCACTCCTCCATGTCACTCCTCCATGTTACTACTCTATGACGCTACTCAATGACACTCCTCCATGTCGCTACACCAACTCACTCCTCAATGTCACTCCTCCATGTAACTACTTATTGTCACTCCTCCATGTCACTCATCCATGTCATTCCTCCATGTCACTCCTCCATGTCTATCCTCCGTGTTGCTCCTCCTTGTCACTCCTCCAAGTCACTCACCCATGTCCATCCACGATGTCACTCCACCATATCAACCCTCCTTCCTGATCAACCCTGTCACTTCTCCAAGTCACTCCTCCATGTCTATCCTCCATGTCACTACTCCACATCAATCCTCTATGTCACTCCTCCATGTCACTCCTCCATGTCGCTCTAACAACTCACTCCTCCATGTCACTCCTCCAGGTCACACCTCCATGTCACTCCTCCATGTCGCTACACCAACTCATTCCTCATGTCACTCCTCCATGTTACTACTCCATGTCACTCCTCCATGTCGCTCTAACAACTCACTCCTCCATGTCACTCCACCATTTCACTCCTCCATATCGCTCCTCCATGTCCCTCCTCCATGTCACTCCTCCATGTCATTCCTCCATGTCACACCTCCATGTGACTCTTCCATGTCGCTCCACCAACTCCTTCCTCCATGTTACTCCTCCATATCACTCCTCCATGTCACTCCTCCATGTCACACCTCCATGTGACTCCTCCATGTCGCTCAACCAACTACTTCCTCCATGTTACTCCTCCATGTCACTCCTCCGTGTTGCTCCTCCAAGTCACTCCTCCATGTAACTCCTCCATGTCACTTCTATATGTCTTCCATTTCACTCCTCCATGTCCATCCATCATGTCACTACTCCATGTCACTCCTCCATGTCGCTCCACCGTGTTGCTCCTCCAAGTCACTCCTCCATGTAGCTACTCCATGTCACTCCTCCATGTCGCTCTTCCGTGTTGCTCCTCCAAGTCATTCCTCCATGTAACTCCTCCATGTAGCTACTCCATGTCACTCCTCCATGTTGCTACACAATCTCACTCCTCATGTCACTCGTCCATGTCACTCGTCCATGTCACTCCTCCATGTCATTCCTCCATTTCGCTACACCAACTCACTCTTTCATGTTACTCCTCAATGTTGCTACTCCATGTGACTCCTCCATGTCGCTCCACCAACTCCTTCCTCCATGTTACTCCTCCATGTCACTCCTCCATGTCACTCCTTTATGTCACTCCTCCAAGTTACTCCTCCATGTCACTCCTCTTGGTCACTCCTCCATGCCACTCCTCCATGTAACTCCTCCATGTAGCTACTCCAAGTCACTCCTCCATGTCTCTCCTCCATGTCACTCTAACAACTCACTCCTCCATGTCACTCCACCATTTCACTCCTCCATGTCACTCCTCCATGTGACTCCTCTATGTCGCTCCATCAACTCACTCCTCCATGTCACTCCTCCAGGTCACTCCTCCATGTCGCTACTCAAAGTCACTCCTCCATGTCACTACACCAACTCAACCCTTCTTTACACTCTTTCATGTCACTCCTCTATATCGCTCCTCCATGTCCCTCCTCCATGTCACTCCTCCATGTCATTCCTCCATGTCACTCCTCCATGTATCTCCTCCATGTCGCTACTCTATATCACTCCTCCATGTCACTCCTCCATGTCGCAACACAAAATCACTCCTCATGTTACTACTCTATGTCGCTATTCCATGTCCATCTTCCATGTCGCTACACCAACTCACTCCTCAATGTCACTCCTCCATGTCACTACTTCTTCTCACTCCTCCATGTCACTCATCCATGTTATTCCTCCATGTCACTCCTTTATGTCACTCCTCCAATTCACTCTTCCATGTCACTCCTCCATGTCACTCCATCCTATCAATCTTCCTTGGTTATCCGACCTGTCACTTCTCCATGTCACTTTTCCATGTCTCTCCTTCACGTCACTCCTCTATGTCACTCCTCCATGTCACTCCTCCATGTCGCTACACCAAGTCAATCCTCCTTGTCACTCCTCCATGTCGCTCCATCATGTTGTTCCTCCATGTCACTCCTCCATTTCACTCCACGACGTCTCTCCTCTACATCACTCCTCATGTCACTACACCAACTCAATCCTCCTTGTCACTCCTCCATATCACTCATCCATGTCATTCCTCCATGTCACTCCTTTATGTCAATCCTCCAAGTCACTCCTCCATGTCACTTCTATATGTCTTCCATTTCACTCCTCCATGTCCATCCATCATGTCACTACTCCATGTCACTCCTCCATGTCGCTCCTCCGTGTTGCTCCTCCAAGTCACTCCTCCATGTAACTCCTCCATGTAGCTACTCCATGTCACTCCTCCATGTCACTACTTCTTCTCACTCCTCCATGTCACTCATCCATATCATTCCTCCATGTCACTCCTTTTTGTCACTCCTCCAATTCACTACTCCATGTCACTCCTCCATGTCACTCATCAATGTCCCTCCTACATGTCACTCCATCCTATCAATCTTCCTTGGTGATCCGACCTGTCACTTCTCCATGTCACTCTTCCATGTCTCTCCTCCACGTCACTTCTCTATGTCACTCCTCCATGTCACTCCTCCATGTCGCTACACCAACTCAATCCTCCTTGTCACTCCTCCATGTCGCTCCATCATGTTGTTCCTCCATGTCACTCCTCCATTTCACTCCACGACGTCTCTCCTCTACATCACTCCTCATGTCACTACACCAACTCAATCCTCCTTGTCACTCCTCCATATCACTCATCCATGTCATTCCTCCATGTCACTCCTTTATGTCAATCCTCCAAGTCACTCCTCCATGTCACTTCTATATGTCTTCCATTTCACTCCTCCATGTCCATCCATCATGTCACTACTCCATGTCACTCCTCCATGTCGCTCCTCCGTGTTGCTCCTCCAAGTCACTCCTCCATGTAACTCCTCCATGTAGCTACTCCATGTCACTCCTCCATGTCACTACTTCTTCTCACTCCTCCATGTCACTCATCCATATCATTCCTCCATGTCACTCCTTTTTGTCACTCCTCCAATTCACTACTCCATGTCACTCCTCCATGTCACTCATCAATGTCCCTCCTACATGTCACTCCATCCTATCAATCTTCCTTGGTGATCCGACCTGTCACTTCTCCATGTCATTCCTCCATGTCACTCCTTTATGTCAGTCCTCCAATTCACTCCTCCATGTCACCTCTATATGTCTTCCATGTCACTCCTCCATGTCCCTCCTCCATGTCACTCCTCCATGTCATTCCTCCATGTCACTCCTCCATGTATCTCCTCCATGTTGCTACTCTATGTCAGTCCTCCATGTCACTCCTCCATGTCAATACTTCTTGTCACTCCTCCATGTCATTCCTCCATGTCACTCCTTTATGTCAGTCCTCCAATTCACTCCTCCATGTCACCTCTATATGTCTTCCATGTCACTCCTCCATGTCCATCCTCCTTTTCACTACTCCATGTCACTCCTCCATGTCGCTCCTCCGTGTTGTTCCTCCTTGTAACTCCTCCAAGTCACTCACCCATGTCCCTCCACGATTTCACTCCACCATAAAAACCCTCCTTCCTGATCAACCCTGTCACTTCTCCAAGTCACTCCTCCATGTCCATCCTCCATGTCACTACTCCATGTCACTCCTGCATGTCGCTCCTCCGTGTTGCTCCTCCTTGTCACTCCTCCAAGTCAGTCCTCCATGTCACTTCTACATGTCTCTCCTCCACATCACTCCTCTATGTCACTCCTCCATGTCACTCCTCCATGTCAATCATCCATGTTTTTCCTCCATGTCGCTATAACAACTCACTCCTCAATGTCACTCCACCATTTCAGTCCTCCATGTCACTCCTCCATGTCGCTACTCAAAGTCACTCCTCCATGTCACTACACCAACTCACTCCTCAATGTCACTCCTCCATGTCACTACTTCATGTAACTCCTCCATATCGCTACTCCATGTGAATCCTCCATGTTGCTCCACCAACTCACTCCTCCACGTCGCTCCTCCATGTTGCTCTTCCATGTCACTCCTCCATGTAACTCATCTATGTCCCTCCGCCATGTCACTACACCAACTCAATCCTTCTTGTCACTCCTCCATGTCACTCATCCATGTCACTTCTATGTCTTCCATGTTACTCCTCCATGTCCCTCCTCCATGTGACTCCTCCACGTCGCTCCTCTATGTCACTCCTCCATGTCACACCTCCATGTTCCTCCATGTCGTTATTCCATGTCACTCCTCCATGTCGCTACACCAACTCACTCCTCATTTTACTACTCTATGTCGCTACTCCATGTCAATCCTCCATGTCGCTACACCAACTCACTCCTCAATGTCACTCTTCCATGTCACTACTTCTTCTAACTCCTCCATGTCACTCATCCATGTCATTCCTCCATGTCACTCCTTTATGTCACTCCTCCAATTCACTCCTCCATGTCACTCCTCGATGTCACTCATCCATGTCCCTCCTCCATGTCACTCCATCCTATCAATCTTCCTTGGTTATCCGACCTGTCACTTCTCCATGTCACTCTTCCATGTCTCTCCTCCACGTCACTCCTCTATGTCACTCCTCCATGTCACTCCTCCATGTCGCTACACCAACTCAATCCTCCTTGTCACTCCTCCATGTCGCTCCTTCATGTTGCTCCTCCATGTCACTCCTCCATTTCACTCCACGACGTCTCTCCTCTACGTCACTCCTCATGTCACTACACCAACTCAATCCTCCTTGTCACTCCTCCATATCACTCATCCATGTCACTCCTTTATGTCAATCCTCAAAGTCACTCCACCATGTCACTTCTATATGTCTTCCATTTTACTCCTCCATGTCCATCCATCATGTCACTACTCCATGTCACTCCTCCATGTCGCTCCTCCGTGTTGCTCTTCCAAGTCACTCCTCCATGTAACTCCTCCATGTATCTACTCCATGTCACTCCTCCATGTCGCTACAAAAACTCACATCCTCATATCACTCCTCCATGTCAATCCACCATATCAACCCTCCTTGGTTATCCCTCCTGTCACTTCTCCATGTCACTCCTCCATGTCGCTATACCAACTCACTCCTCCATGTCATTCCTCCATTTCACTCCTCCATGTATCTCTTCCATGTCGCTAGTCTATGTCACTCCTCCATGTCACTCCTCCATGTCACTCCTCCATGTCGCTACACCAACTCACTCCTCAATGTCACTCCTCCATGTCACTACTTCTTGTCACTCCTCCATGTCACTCATCCATGTCATTCCTCCATGTCATTCCTTTATGTCACAACTCCAATTCACTCCTCCATGTCACCTCTATTTGTCTTCCATGTCACTTCTCCATGTCCATCCTCTATGTCGCTACTCCATGTCACTCCTCCATGTCGCTACACCAACTCACTCCTCCATGTCACTCTTCCATGTCACTCCTCCATGTTTGTCCTCCATGTCACTATAACAACTCACTCCTCCATGTCACTCCACCATTGCACTCCTCCATGTAACTCCTCCAGGTCACTCCTCCATTTCGCTAATCAGTCACTCCTCCATGTCACTACACCAACTCGCTCCTCAATATTACTCCTCCATGTCACTACTTCATGTCACTCCTCCATGTCGCTACTCCATGTGACTCCTCCAGGTCGCTCCACCAACTCACTCCTCCACGTTTCTCCTCCATGTTGCTCTTCCATGTCACTCCTCTATGTAACTCATCTATGTCCCTCCGCCATGTCACTACACCAACTCAATACTTCTTGTCACTCCTCCATGTCACTTATCCATGTCACTTCTCCATGTCACTCCTCCACGTCGCTCCTCTATGTAACTCCTCCATGTCACACCTCAATGTCACTCCTCCATGTCACTCCTCCATGTCACTCCTTGATTTCTCTCCTCCATGTTGCTCTAACAACTCACTCCTCCATGTCACTCCACAATTTCACTCCTCCATGTCACTCCTCCAGGTCACTCCTCCAGGTCACTCCTCCATATCGCTGCTCAAAGTCACTCCTTCATGTCACTACACCAACTCACTCCACAATGTCACTCCTCAATAATACCACTTCATGTCACTCCTTCATGTCTCTACACAAACTCAATCCTCCTTTACACTCTTTCATGTCACTCCTCCATTTTGCTCCTCCATGTCCCTCCTCCATGTCAATCCTCCATGTCATTCCTCCATGTCACTCCTCCATGTATCTCCTCCATGTCGCTACTCTATGTCACTCCTCCATGTCACCCCTCCATGTCACTCCTACATGTCACTCTTCTAGGTCACTCCTCCATGCCACTCCTCCATGTCGCTCCTCCGTGTTGCTCCTCCAAGTCACTCCTCCATGTAACTCCTCCATGTAGCTACTCCATGTCACTCCTCCATCTCGCTACACAAACTCACTCCTCATGTCTCTCCTCCATGTCACTCCTCCATGTCACTCCTCCAAGTCACTCACCCATGTCCCTCCGCGATGTCACTCCACCATATCAACCCTCCTTCCTGATCCACCCGATCACTTCTCCAAGTCACTCCTCCATGTCCATCCTCCATGTCACTACTCCACATCAATCCTCTATGTCACTCCTCCATGTCACTCCACCATTTCACTCCTCCATGTCACTCCTCCAGGTCACTCCTCCATGTCGCTACTCAAAGTCACTCCTCCATGTAACGACACCAACTCACTCCTCAAAGTCACTACTTCATGTCACTCCTCCATGTCGCTACTCAAAGTCACTCCTCCATGTCACTACACCAACTCACTCCTAAATGTCACTCCTCCATGTCAATACTTTTTGTCACTCCTCCATGTCATTCCTCCATGTCACTCCTCCAATTCACTCCTCCATGTCACCTCTATATGTCTTCCACGTCACTCCTCCATGTCCATCCTCCATGTCACTACTCCATGTCACTCCTCCATGTCGCTCCTCCATGTTGCTCCTCCTTGTCACTCCTCCAAGTCACTCACCCATGTCCCTCAACGATGTCACTCCTCCAAATCAACCCTACTTCCTGATCAACCCTGTCACTTCTCTAAGTCACTCCTCCATGTCGATCCGCCCTGTCACTTCTCCATGTCACTCTTCCATGTCTCTCCTCCACGTCACTGCTCTATGTCACTCCTCCATGTCAGTCCTCCATGTCACTTCTGCATGTCTCTCCTCCACGTCACTCCTCTATGTCACTCCTCCATGTAACTCCTCCATGTCACTCCTCCATGTTTCTCCTCCATATCGCTATAACAACTCACTCCTCCATGTCACTCCACCATTTCAGTCCTCCATGTCACTCCTCCAGGTCACTCCTCCATGTCGCTACTCAAAGTGACTCCTCCATGTCACTACACCAACTCACTCCTCAATGTCACTCCTCCATGTCACTACTTCATGTCATTCCTCCATGTTGCTACTCCATGTGACTCCACCATGTCGCTACTCTATGTCACTCCTCCATGTCACTCCTCAATGTCGCTACACCAACTCAACCCTCCTTGTAACTCCTCCATGCCACTCCTCCATGTCACTCCTCCATGTCACTCCTCCATGTCACTCCACCATATCAACCCTCCTTCTTGATAAACCCTGTCACTTCTCCATGTCCCTCCCACATGTAGCTACTCCATGTACTAATCCATGTCACTCCTCCATGTCACTCCTCCGTGTTGCTCCTCCAAGTTACTCCTCCATGTAACTCCTCCATGTAGCTACTCCATGTCACTCCTCCATGTCGCTACACAAACTCACTCCTCATGTCACTCCTCCATGTCACTCCACCATATCAACCCTCCTTGGTTATCCGCCCTGTCATTTCTCCATGTCACTCCTCCATGTCGCTATACCAATTCACTCCTCCATGTCATTCCTCCATTTCACTCCTCCATGTATCTCTTCCATGTCGCAAGTCTATGTCACTCCTCCATGTCACTCCTCCATGTCACTCCTCCATGTCGCTACACAAACTCACTCCTCATGTTACTACTCTATGTCGCTACTCCATGTCACTCCTCCATGTCGCTACACCAACTCACTCCTCAATGTCACTCCTCCATGTCATTACTTCTTGTCACTCCTCCATGTCATTCATCCATGTCATTCCTCCATGTCACTCCTTTATGTCACAACTCCAATTCACTCCTCCATGTCACCTCTATATGTCTTCCATGTCACTTCTGCATGTCACTCCTCCATGTCCATCCTCCATGTCACTACTCTACATCAATCCTCTATGTCACTCCTCCATGTCACTCCTCCATGTCGCTCTAACAACTCACTCCTCCATGTCACCCCACCATTTCACTCCTCCATTTAACTCCTCCAGGTCACTCCTCCATGTCGCTACTCAAAGTCACTCCTCGATGTCACTACACCGACTCAATCCTTCTTGTCACTCCTCCATGTCACTCATCCATGTCAATTCTATATGTCTTCCATGTCACTCCTACATGTCCCTCCTCCATGTCACTCCTCCACGTCGCTCCTCTATGTAACTCCTCAAAGTCACACCTCCATGTCACTCCTCCATTTCGCTACACCAACTCATTGCTCATGTCACTCCTCCATGTCGCTACTCCATGTCACTCCTCCATGTCGCTCTAACAACTCACTCGTTCATGTCACTCCACCATTTCACTCCTCCTTGTCACTCCTCAAAGACACTCCTCCATGTCACGACACCAACTCACTCCTCAATGTCACTCCTCAATGTCACTACTTCATGTCACTCCTCCATATCGCTCCTCCATGTCCCTCATCCATGTCACTCCTCCAAGTCATTCCTCCATGTCACTCCTCCATGTATCTCCTCCATGTCGCTACTCTATGTCACTCCTCCATGTCACTCCTCGATGTCAATCCTCCATGTCGCTACACAAACTCACTCCTCATGTTACTACTCTATGTCACTACTCCATGTCACTCCTCTATGACGCTACACCAACTCACTCCTCCATGTCAATACTTCTTGTTACTCCTCCATGTCATTCCTCCATGTCACTCCTTTATGTCAGTCCTCCAATTCACTCCTCCATGTCACCTCTATATGTCTTCCATGTCACTCCTCCATGTCCATCCTCTATGTCGCTACTCCATGTCACTCCTCCATGTCGCTACACCAACTCACTCCTCCATGTCACTCTTCCATGTCACTCCTCCATGTTTGTCCTCCATGTCGCTATAACAACTCACTCCTCCATGTCACTCCACCATTGCACTCCTCCATGTCACTCCTCCAGGTCACTCCTCCATTTCGCTAATCAGTCACTCCTCCATGTCACTACACCAACTCGCTCCTCAATATCACTCCTCCATGTCACTACTTCATGTCACTCCTCCATGTCGCTACTCCATGTGACTCCTCCAGGTCGCTCCACCAACTCACTCCTCCACGTCGCTCCTCCATGTTGCTCTTCCATGTCACTCCTCTATGTAACTCATCTATGTCCCTCCGCCATGTCACTACACCAACTCAATACTTCTTGTCACTCCTCCATGTCACTTATCCATGTCACTTCTCCATGTCACTCCTCCACGTCGCTCCTCTATGTAACTCCTCCATGTCACACCTCAATGTCACTCCTCCATGTCACTCCTCCATGTCACTCCTTGATTTCTCTCCTCCATGTCGCTCTAACAACTCACTCCTCCATGTCACTCCACAATTTCACTCCTCCATGTCACTCCTCCAGGTCACTCCTCCATGTCGCTGCTCAAAGTCACTCCTTCATGTCACTACACAGACTCACTCCACAATGTCACTCCTCAATAATACCACTTCATGTCACTCCTTCATTTCGCTACACAAACTCAATCCTCCTTTACACTCTTTCATGTCACTCCTCCATTTTGCTCCTCCATGTCCCTCCTCCATGTCACTCCTCCATGTCATTCCTCCATGTCACTCCTCCATGTATCTCCTCTATGTCGCTACTCTATGTCACTCCTCCATGTCACCCCTCCATGTCACTCCTACATGTCACTCTTCTAGGTCACTCCTCCATGCCACTCCTCCATGTCGCTCCTCCGTGTTGCTCCTCCAAGTCACTCCTCCATGTAACTCCTCCATGTAGCTACTCCATGTCACTCCTCCATCTCGCTACACAAACTCACTCCTCATGTCTCTCCTCCATGTCACTCCTCCATGTCACTCCTCCAAGTCACTCACCCATGTCCCTCCGCGACGTCACTCCACCATATCAACCCTCCTTCCTGATCCACCCGATCACTTCTCCAAGTCACTCCTCCATGTCCATCCTCCATGTCACTACTCCACATCAATCCTCCATGTCACTCCTCCATGTCACTCCACCATTTCACTCTTTCATGTCACTCCTCCAGGTCACTCCTCCATGTCGCTACTCAAAGTCACTCCTCCATGTAACGACACCAACTCACTCCTCAAAGTCACTACTTCATGTCACTCCTCCATGTCGCTACTCAAAGTCACTCCTCCATGTCACTACACCAACTCACTCCTAAATGTCACTCCTCCATGTCAATACTTTTTGTCACTCCTCCATGTCATTCCTCCATGTCACTCCTCCAATTCACTCCTCCATGTCACCTCTATATGTCTTCCACGTCACTCCTCCATGTCCATCCTCCATGTCACTACTCCATGTCACTCCTCCATGTCGCTCCTCCCTGTTGCTCCTCCTTGTCACTCCTCCAAGTGACTCACCCATGTCCCTCAACGATGTCACTCCTCCAAATCAACCCTACTTCCTGATCAACCCTGTCACTTCTCTAAGTCACTCCTCCATGTCCATCCGCCATGTCACTTCTCCATGTCACTCTTCCATGTCTCTCCTCCACGTCACTCCTCTATGTCACTCCTCCATGTCAGTCCTCCATGTCACTTCTCCATGTCTCTCCTCCACGTCACTCCTCTATGTCACTCCTCCATGTAACTCCTCCATGTCACTCCTCCATGTTTCTCCTCCATATCGCTATAACAACTCACTCCTCCATGTCACTCCACCATTTCAGTCCTCCATGTCACTCCTCCAGGTCACTCCTCCATGTCGCTACTCAAAGTGACTCCTCCATGTCACTACACCAACTCACTCCTCAATGTCACTCCTCCATGTCACTACTTCATGTCATTCCTCCATGTTGCTACTCCATGTGACTCCACCATGTCGCTACTCTATGTCACTCCTCCATGTCACTCCTCAATGTCGCTACACCAACTCAACCCTCCTTGTAACTCCTCCATGCCACTCCTCCATGTCACTCCTCCATGTCACTCCACCATATCAACCCTCCTTCTTGATAAACCCTGTCACTTCTCCATGTCCCTCCCACATGTAGCTACTCCATGTACTAATCCATGTCACTCCTCCATGTCACTCCTCCGTGTTGCTCCTCCAAGTTACTCCTCCATGTAACTCCTCCATGTAGCTACTACATGTCAGTCCTCCATGTCGCTACACAAACTCACTCCTCATGTCACTCCTCCATGTCACTCCACCATATCAACCCTCCTTGGTTATCCGCCCTGTCATTTCTCCATGTCACTCCTCCATGTCGCTATACCAATTCACTCCTCCATGTCATTCCTCCATTTCACTCCTCCATGTATCTCTTCCATGTCGCAAGTCTATGTCACTCCTCCATGTCACTCCTCCATGTCACTCCTCCATGTCGCTACACAAACTCACTCCTCATGTTACTACTCTATGTCGCTACTCCATGTCACTCCTCCATGTCGCTACACCAACTCACTCCTCAATGTCACTCCTCCATGTCATTACTTCTTGTCACTCCTCCATGTCATTCATCCATGTCATTCCTCCATGTCACTCCTTTATGTCACAACTCCAATTCAATCCTCCATGTCACCTCTATATGTCTTCTATGTCACTTCTCCATGTCACTCCTCCATGTCCATCCTCCATGTCACTACTCCACATCAATCGTCTATGTCACTCCTCCATGTCACTCCTCCATGTCGCTCTAACAACTCACTCCTCCATGTCACCCCACCATTTCACTCCTCCATGTAACTCCTCCAGGTCACTCCTCCATGTCGCTACTCAAAGTCACTCCTCGATGTCACTACACCGACTCAACCCTTCTTGTCACTCCTCCATGTCACTCATCCATGTCAATTCTATATGTATTCCATGTCACTCCTCCATGTCCCTCCTCCATGTCACTCCTCCACGTCGCTCCTCTATGTAACTCCTCCAAGTCACACCTCCATGTCACTCCTCCATGTCGCTACACCAACTCATTACTCATGTCACTCCTCCATGTCGCTACTCCATGTCACTCCTCCATGTCGCTCTAACAACTCACTCGTCCATGTCACTCCTCCTTGTCACTCCTCAAAGACACTCCTCCATGTCACGACACCAACTCACTCCTCAATGTCACTCCTCAATGTCACTACTTCATGTCACTCCTCCATGTCACTCCTCCATGTCATTCCTTCATGTCACTCCTCCATGTATCTCCTCCATGTCGCTACTCTATGTCACTCCTCCATGTCACTCCTCCATGTCACTCCTCCATGTCGCTACAAAAACTCACTCCTCATGTTACTACTCTATGTCACTACTCCATGTCACTCCTCCATGTCCATCCTCTATGTCGCTACTCCATGTCACTCCTCCATGTCACTACACCAACTCACTCCTCCATGTCACTCTTCCATGTCTCTCCTCCATGTCACTCCTATATGTCACTCCTCCATGTCACTCCTCCATGTCACTCCTCCATGTTTGTCCTCCATGTCGCTATAACAACTCACTCCTCCATGTCACTCCTCCATGTCACTCCACCATTTCACTCCTCCATGTCACTCCTCCAGGTCACTCCTCCATGTCGCTACACCAACTTACTCCTCAATGTAACTCCTTAATGTCACTCCTCCATTTCTCTCCTCCATGTCGCTATAACAACTCACTCTTACATGTCACTCCTCCAGGTCACTCCTCCAAGTCGCTACTCAAAGTCACTCCTCCATGTCACTACACCAACTCACTCCTCAATGTCACTCCTCATTGTTACTTTTTCATGTCACTCCTCCATGTTATTCCTCCATATCACTCCTCCATGTATCTCCTCCATGTCGCTACTCCATGTCACTCTTCCATGTCACTCCTCCATGTCGCTACACACACTCACTCCTCAATGTCACACCTCCATGTCACAACTCCAATTCACTCCTCCATGTCACCTCTATATGTCTTCCATGTCACTCCTCCATGTCCATCCTCCATGTCACTACTCTATGTCACTCCTCCATGTCGCTCCTCCGTGTTGCTCCTCCTTGTCACTACTCCAAGTCACTCACCCATGTCCTTCTACGATGTCACTCCACCATATAAACCTTCGTTCCTGATCAACCCTGTCACTTCTCCAAGTCACTCCTCCATGTCCATCCTCCATGTCACTACACCAACTCAATCCTTTTTGTCACTCCTCCATGTCACTCATCCATGTCACTTCTATATGTCTTCCATGTCACTCCTCCATGTACCTCCTCCATGTCACTCCTCCACGTTGCTCCTCTATATCACTCCTCCATGTCACACCTCCATGTCACTCCTCCATATCGCTACACCAACTCATTACTCATGTCACTCCTCCATGTCGCTACATAAACTAAATCCTCTTTTACACTCTTTCATGTCACTCCTCCATATCGGTCCTCCATGTCCCTCCTCCATGTCACTCCTCCATGTCATTCCTCCATGTCACACCTCCATGTGACTCCTCCATGTCGCTCCACCAACTCCTTCCTCCATGTTACTCCTCCATGTCACCCCTCCATGTCACTCCTCCATGTCACACCTCCATGTGACTCCTCCATGTCGCTCAACCAACTCCTTCCTCCATGTTACTCCTCCATGTCACTCCTCCATGTCACTCCTCCATGTCAATACTCAAAGTCACTCCTGCATGTTACTACACAACTCATTCCTTAATGTCACTCCTCCATATCACTCCTCCATTTCTCTCCTCCATGTCGCTATAACAACTCACTCGTCCATGTCACTCCACCATTTCACTCCTCCATGTCACTCCTCCAGGTCACTCCTCCATGTCGCTGCTCAAAGTCACTCCTTCATGTCACTACACCAACTCACTCCAAAATGTCACTCCTCAATAATACCACTTCATGTCACTCCTTCATGTCGCTACACAAACTCAATCCTCCTTTACATTCTTTCATGTCACTCCTCCATTTTGCTCCTCCATGTCCCTCCTCCATGTCACTCCTCCATGTCATTCCTCCATGTCACTCCTCCATGTATCTCCTCCATGTCGCTACTCTATGTCACTCCTCCATGTCACACCTCCATGTCACTCCTACATGTCACTCTTCTAGGTCACTCCTCCATGCCACTCCTCCATGTTGCTCCTCCGTGTTGCTCCTCCAAGTCACTCCTCCATGTAACTCCTCCATGTAGCTACTCAATGTCACTCCTCCATCTCGCTACACAAACTCACTCCTCATGTCTCTCCTCCATGTCACTCCTCCATGTCACTCCTCCAAGTCACTCACCCATGTCCCTCCGCGATGTCACTCCACCATATCAACCCTCCTTCCTGATCCACCCGATCACTTCTCCAAGTCACTCCTCCATGTCCATCCTCCATGTCACTACTCCACATCAATCCTCTATGTCACTCCTCCATGTCACTCCACCATTTCACTCCTCCATGTCACTCCTCCAGGTCATTCCTCCATGTCGCTACAAAAAGTCACTCCTCCATGTAACGACACCAACTCACTCCTCAAAGTCACTACTTCATGTCACTCCTCCATGTCCCTCCTCCATGTCACTCCTCCATGTCATTCCTCCATGTCACTCCTCCATGTATCTCCTCCATGTCGCTACTCTATGTCACTCCTCCATGTCACCCCTCCATGTCACTCCTACATGTCACTCTTCTAGGTCACTCCTCCATGCCACTCCTCCATGTCGCTCCTCCGTGTTGCTCCTCCAAGTCACTCCTCCATGTAACTCCTCCATGTAGCTACTCAATGTCACTCCTCCATCTTGCTACACAAACTCACTCCTCATGTCTCTCCTCCATGTCACTTCTCCATGTCACTCCTCCAAGTCACTCACCCATGTCCCTCCGCGATGTCACTCCACCATATCAACCCTCCTTCCTGATCCACCCGATCACTTCTCCAAGTCACTCCTCCATGTCCATCCTCCATGTCACTACTCTACATCAATCCTCTATGTCACTCCTCCATGTCACTCCACCATTTCACTCCTCCATGTCACTCCTCCAGGTCACTCCTCCATGTCGCTACAAAAAGTCACTCCTCCATGTAACGACACCAACTCACTCCTCAAAGTCACTACTTCATGTCACTCCTCCATGTCGCTACTCAAAGTCACTCCTCCATGTCACTACACCAACTCACTCCTAAATGTCACTCCTCCATGTCAATACTTTTTGTCACTCCTCCATGTCATTCCTCCATGTCACTCCTCCAATTCACTCCTCCATGTCACCTCTATATGTCTTCCACGTCACTCCTCCATGTCCATCCTCCATGTCAGTACTCCATGTCACTCCTCCATGTCGCTCCTCCGTGTTGCTCCACCTTGTCACTCCTCCAAGTGACTCACCCATGTCCCTCAACGATGTCACTCCTCCAAATCAACCCTACTTCCTGATCAACCCTGTCACTTCTCTAAGTCACTCCTCCATGTCCATCCGCCATGTCACTTCTCCATGTCACTCTTCCATGTCTCTCCTCCACGTCACTCCTCTATGTCACTCCTCCATGTCAGTCCTCCATGTCACTTCTCCATGTCTGTCCTCCACGTCACTCCTCTATGTCACTCCTCCATGTAATTCCTCCATGTCACTCCTCCATGTTTCTCCTCCATATCGCTATAACAACTCACTCCTCCATGTCACTCCACCATTTCAGTCCTCCATGTCACTCCTCCAGGTCACTCCTCCATGTCGCTACTCAAAGTGACTCCTCCATGTCACTACACCAACTCACTCCTCAATGTCACTCCTCCATGTCACAACTTTATGTCATTCCTCCATGTTGCTACTCCATGTGACTCCACCATGTCGCTACTCTATGTCACTCCTCCATGTCACTCCTCAATGTCGCTACACCAACTCAACCCTCCTTGTAACTCCTCCATGCCACTCCTCCATGTCACTCCTCCATGTCACTCCTCCATGTCACTCCACCATATCAACCCTCCTTCTTGATAAACCCTGTCACTTCTCCATGTCCCTCCCACATGTAGCTACTCCATGTACTAATCCATGTCACTCCTCCATGTCACTCCTCCGTGTTGCTCCTCCAAGTTACTCCTCCATGTAACTCCTCCATGTAGCTACTCCATGTCACTCCTCCATGTCGCTACACAAACTCACTCCTCATGTCACTCCTCCATGTCACTCCACCATATCAACCCTCCTTGGTTATCCGCCCTGTCATTTCTCCATGTCACTCCTCCATGTCGCTATACCAATTCACTCCTCCATGTCATTCCTCCATTTCACTCCTCCATGTATCTCTTCCATGTCGCAAGTCTATGTCACTCCTCCATGCCACTCCTCCATGTCACTCCTCCATGTCGCTACACAAACTCACTCCTCATGTTACTACTCTATGTCGCTACTTCATGTCACTCCTCCATGTCGCTACACCAACTCACTCCTCAATATCACTCCTCCATGTCATTACTTCTTGTCACTCCTCCATGTCATTCATCCATGTCATTCCTCCATGTCACTCCTTTATGTCACAACTCCAATTCACTCCTCCATTTCACCTCTATATGTCTTCTATGTCACTTCTCGATGTCACTCCTCCATGTCCATCCTCCATGTCACTACTCCACATCAATCGTCTATGTCACTCCTCCATGTCACTCCTCCTTGTCGCTCTAACAACTCACTCCTCCATGTCACCCCACCATTTCACTCCTCCATGTAACTCCTCCAGGTCACTCCTCCATGTCGCTACTCAAAGTCACTCCTCGATGTCACTACACCGACTCAACCCTTCTTGTCACTCCTCCATGTCACTCATCCATGTCAATTCTATATGTCTTCCATGTCACTCCTCCATGTCCCTCCTCCATGTCACTCCTCCACGTCGCTCCTCTATGTAACTCCTCCAAGTCACACCTCCATGTCACTCCTCCATGTCGCTACACTAACTCATTACTCATGTCACTCCTCCATGTCGCTACTCCATGTCACTCCTCCATGTCGCTCTAACAACTCACTCGTCCATGTCACTCCTCCTTGTCACTCCTCAAAGACACTCCTCCATGTCACGACACCAACTCACTCCTCAATGTCACTCCTCAATGTCACTACTTCATGTCACTCCTCCATGTCACTCCTCCATGTCATTCCTCCATGTCACTCCTCCATGTATCTCCTCCATGTCGCTACTCTATGTCACTCCTCCATGTCACTCCTCCATGTCAATCCTCCATGTCGCTACAAAAACTCACTCCTCATGTTACTACTCTATGTCACTACTCCATGTCACTCCTCCATGTCCATCCTCTATGTCGCTACTCCATGTCACTCCTCCATGTCACTACACCAACTCACTCCTCCATGTCACTCTTCCATGTCTCTCCTCCATGTCACTCCTATATGTCACTCCTCCATGTCACTCCTCCATGTCACTCCTCCATGTTTGTCCTCCATGTCGCTATAACAACTCACTCCTCCATGTCACTCCTCCATGTCACTCCACCATTTCACTCCTCCATGTCACTCCTCCAGGTCACTCCTCCATGTCGCTACACCAACTTACTCCTCAATGTAACTCCTTAATGTCACTCCTCCATTTCTCTCCTCCATGTCGCTATAACAACTCACTCTTACATGTCACTCCTCCAGGTCACTCCTCCAAGTCGCTACTCAAAGTCACTCCTCCATGTCACTACACCAACTCACTCCTCAATGTCACTCCTCATTGTTATTTTTTCATGTCACTCCTCCATGTTATTCCTCCATGTCACTCCTCCATGTATCTCCTCCATGTCGCTACTCCATGTCACTCCTCCATGTCACTCCTCCATCTCGCTAAACACACTCACTCCTCAATGTCACACCTCCATGTCACAACTCCAATTCACTCCTCCATGTCACCTCTATATTATCTTCCATGTCACTCCTCCATGTCCATCCTCCATGTAACTACTCTATGTCACTCCTCCATGTCGCTCCTCCGTGTTGCTCCTCCTTGTCACTACTCCAAGTCACTCACCCATGTCCTTCTACGATGTCACTCCACCATATAAACCCTCCTTCCTGATCAACCCTGTCACTTCTCCAAGTCACTCCTCCATGTCCATCCTCCATGTCACTACTCCATGTCACTCCTCCATGTCACTACTCCATGCTACTACTCTATGACGTGACTCAATGTCACTCCTCCATGTCGCTACACCAACTCACTCCTCAATGTCATGCCTCAATGTCACTACTTATTGTCACTCCTCCATGTCACTCATCCATGTTATTCCTCCATGTCACTCCTTTATGTCACAACTCCAATTCACTCCTCCATGTCCATCCTCCATGTCACTCCTCCATGTCTATCCTCCGTGTTGCTCCTCCTTGTCACTCCTCCAAGTCACTCACCCATGTCCCTCCACGATGTCACTCCACCATATCAACCCTCCTTCCTGATCAACCCTGTCACTTCTCCAAGTCACTCCTCCATGTCTATCCTCCATGTCACTACTCCACATCAATCCTCTATGTCACTCCTCCATGTCACTCCTCCATGTCGCTCTAACAACTCACTAATCCATGTCACTCCTCCAGGTCACTCCTCCATGTCGCTACTCAAAGTCACTCCTCCATGTCACTACACCAACTCAATCCTTCTTGTCACTCCTCCATGTCACTCATCCATGTCACTTCTATATGTCTTCCATGTCACTCCTCCATGTACCTCCTCCATGTCACTCCTCCACGTTGCTCCTCTATATCACTCCTCCATGTCACACCTCCATGTCACTCCTCCATATCGCTACACCAACTCATTACTCATGTCACTCCTCCATGTCGCTACATAAACTAAATCCTCTTTTACACTCTTTCATGTCACTCCTCCATATCGGTCCTCCATGTCCCTCCTCCATGTCACTCCTCCATGTCATTCCTCCATGTCACACCTCCATGTGACTCCTCCATGTCGCTCCACAAACTCCTTCCTCCATGTTACTCCTCCATGTCACTCCTCCATGTCACTCCTCCATGTCACACCTCCATGTGACTCCTCCATGTCGCTCAACCAACTCCTTCCTCCATGTTACTCCTCCATGTCACTCCTCCATGTCACTCCTCCATGTGACTCCTCCATATCGCTCCATTAACTCACTCCTCCATGTCACTCCTCCATTTCTCTCCTCCATGTCGCTATAACAACTCACTCCTCCATGTCACTCCTCCAGGTCACTCCTCCATGTCGCTACTCAAAGTCACTCCTCCATGTCACTAAAATAACTCACTCCTCAATTTCACGCCTCAATGTCACTACTTCATGTCACTCCATGTCGCTACACAAACTCAATCCTCCTTTACACTCTTTCATGTCACTCCTCCATATCGCTCCTCCATGTCCCTCCTCCATGTCACTCCTCCATGTCATTCCTCCATGTCACTCCTCCATGTATCTCCTCCATGTCGCTACTCGATATCACTCCTCCATGTCCATCCTCCATGTCGCTACACCAACTCACTCCTCAATGTCACTCCTCCATGTCACTACTTCTTCTCACTCCTCCATGTCACTCATCCATGTCATTCCTCCATGTCACTCCTTTATGTCACTCCTCCAATTCACTCTTCCATTTCACTCCTCCATGTCACTCATCCATGTCCCTCCTCCATGTCACTCCATCCTATCAATCTTCCTTATTTATCCGACCTGTCACTTCTCCATGTCACTCTTCCATGTCAGTCCTCCATGTCACTTCTCCATGTCTCTCCTCCACGTCACTCCTCTATGTCACTCCTCCATGTCACTCCTCCATGTCGCTACACCAAGTCAATCCTCCTTGTCACTCCTCCATGTCGCTCCTTCATGTTGCTCCTCCAGGTCACTCCTCCATGTCGCTACTTCATGTAACTCCTCCATGTCGCTACACAAACTCAACCCTCCTTGTCACTCCTCCATGTCACTCATCCATGTCGCTCCTCCGTGTTTCTCCTCCAAGTCAGTCCTCCATGTAACTCCTGCATGTAGCTACTCCATGTCACTCCTCCATGTCGCTACACAAACTCACTCCTAATTTCACTCTTCCATGTCACTCCTCCAAGTCACTCACCCATGTCCCTCCTCCATGTCACTCCTCCATGTCATTCCTCCATGTCACTCCTCCATGTATCTCCTCCATGTCGCTACTCTATGTCACTCCTCCATGTCACCCCTCCATGTCACTCCTACATGTCACTCTTCTAGGTCACTCCTCCATGCCACTCCTCTATATAACTCCTCCATGTCACTCCTACATGTCACTCCTCCATGTCTCTCCTCTATGTCGCTCTAAAAACTCACTCCTCCATGTCACTCCTCCATGTCAATCCACCATTTCACTCCTCCATTTCTCTCCTCCATGTCGCTATAACAACTCACTCCTCCATGTCTCTCCTCAAGGTCACTCCTCCATGTCGCTATAACAACTCACTTCTCCATGTCTCTCCTCCAGGTCACTCCTCCATGTCACTCCACCATGTAGCTCCTCCGTGTTGCTCCTCCAAGTCAGTCCTCCATGTAACTCCTCCATGTAGCTACTCCATGTCACTCCTCCATGTCGCTACACAAACTCACTCCTCCATGTCACTACTTCTTGTCACTCCTCCATGTCACTCGTCCATGTCATTCCTCCATTTCTCTCCTCCATGTCGCTATAACAACTCACTCCTCCATGTCACTCCTCCAGGTAACTCTTCCACATCGCTACTCAAAGTCACTCCTCCATGTCGCTACAACAACTCACTCCTCAATGTCACTCCTCAATGTCACTACTTCATGTCACTCCTCCATGTCATCCTCCATGTCACTCCTCCATGTATCTCCTCCATATTGCTACTCTATGTCACTCCTCCATGTCACTCCTCCATGTCACTACTTGTTGTCACTCCTCCATGTCACTCATCCATGTCATTCCTCCATGTCACTCCTTTATGTCACAACTCCAATTCACTCCTCCATGTCACCTCTATATGTCTTCCATGTCACTCCTCCATGTCCATCCTCCATGTCACTACTCTATGTCACTCCTCAATGTTGCTCCTCCGTGTTGCTCCTCCTTGTCACTCCTCCAAGTCACTCTCCCATGTCCTTCCACGATGTCACTCAGCCATATAAACCTTCCTTCCTGATCAACCCTGTCACTTCTCCAAGTCACTCCTCCATGTCCATCCTTCATGTCACTACTTAATGTCACTCCTCCATGTCGCTCCTCCGTGTTGCTCCTCCTTGTCACTCCTCCAAGTCACTCACCCATGTCCCTCCACGATGTTACTCCACCATATCAACCCTCCTTCCTGATCAACCCTGTCACTTCTCCAAGTCACTCCTCCATGTCCATCCTCCATGCCACTCCTCCATGTTGCTACACAAACTCACTCCGCATGTTACTACTCTATATTGCTACTCCATGTCATTCCTCCATGTCGCTACACCAACTCACTCCTCAATGTCACTCCTCCATGTCACTACTTCTTGTCACTCCTCCATGTCACTCATCCATGTCACTCCTTTATGTCACAACTCCAATTCACTCCTCCATGTCACCTCTATATGTCTTCCATGTCACTTCTCCAAGTCACTCCTCCATGTCCATCCTCCATGTCACTACTCCACATCAATCCTCTATGTCACTCCTCCATGTCACTCCTCCATGCCGCTCTAACAACTCACTCCTCCATGTCACCCCACCATTTCACTCCTCCATGTCACTCCTCCAGGTCACTCCTCCATGTCGCTAATCAAAGTCACTCCTCCATGTCACGACACCAACTCAATCCTTCTTGTCACTCCTCCATGTCACTACTTCATGTCACTCTTCCATGTCACTACTCCATTTGACTAATCCATGTCGCTCCACCAACTCACTCCTCCACGTCGCTCCTCCATGTTGCTCTTCCATGTCACTCCTCCATGTCACTTCTATATGTCTTCCATGTCATTCCTCCATGTACCTCCTCCATGTCACTCCTCCACGTCGCTCCTCTATGTCACTCCTCCATGTCACACCTCCATGTCACTCCTCCATGTCGCTCTAACAACTCACTCCTCCATGTCACTCCACCATTTCACTCCTCCATGTCACTCCTCAAAGTCACTCCTCCATGTCACTAAACCAACTCACTCCTCAAAGTCACTCCTCAATGTTACTACTTCATGTCACTCCTCCATGTCGCTACATAAACTAAATCCTCCTTTACACTCTTTCATGTCACTCCTCCATATCGCTCCTCCATGTCCCTCCTCCATGTCACTCCTCCATGTCATTCCTCCATGTCACACCTCCATGTGACTCCTCCATGTCGCTCCACCAACTCCTTACTCCATGTTACTCCTCCATGTCACTCCTCCATGTCACTCCTCCATGTCATACCTCCATGTGACTCCTCCATGTCGCTCAACCAACTCCTTCCTCCATGTTACTCCTCTATGTCACTCCTCCATGTCACTCCTCCATGTGACTCCTCCATGTCGCTCCATCAACTCACTCCTCCATGTCACTCCTCCATTTCTCTCCTCCATGTCGCTATAACAACTCACTCCTCCATGTCACTCCTCCAGGTCACTCCTCCATGTCGCTACTCAAAGTCACTCCTCCATGTCACTACAACAACTCACTCCTCAATGTCACTACTTCATGTCACTCCATGTCGCTACACAAACTCAATCCTCCTTTACACTCTTTCATGTCACTCCTCCATATCGCTCCTCCATGTCCCTCCTCCATGTCACTCCTCCATGTATCTCCTCCATGTCGCTACTCTATATCACTCCTCCATGTCACTCCTCCATGTCGCTACACAAACTCACTCCTCATGTTACTACTCTATGTTGCTACTCCATGTCCATCCTCCATGTCGCTACACCAATTAACTCCTCAATGTCACTCCTCCATGTCACTCCTTTATGTCACTCCTCCAATTCACTCTTCCATGTCACTCCTCCATGTCACTCATCCACGTCCCTCCTCCATGTCACTCCATCCTATCAATCTTCCTTGGTTATCCGATCCAAACTCAATCCTCCTTTACACTCTTTCATGTCACTCCTCCATATCGCTCCTCCATGTCCCTCCTCAATGTCACTCCTCCATGTCACTCCTTTATGTCACTCCTCCAATTCACTCTTCCATGTCACTCCTCCATGTCTCTCCTCCACGTCACTCCTCTATGTCACTCCTCCATGTCACTCCTCCATGTCGCTACACCAAGTCAATCCTCCTTGTCACTCCTCCATGTCGCTCCTTCATGTTGCTCCTCCATGTCACTCCTCCATTTCACTCCACGATGTCTCTCCTCTACGTCACTCCTCATGTCACTATACCAACTCAATCCTCCTTGTCACTCCTCCATATCACTCATCCATGTCATTCCTCCATGTTTCTCCTTTATGTCAATCCTCCAAGTCACTTCTCCATGTCACTTCTATATGTCTTCCATTTCACTCCTCCATGTCCATCCATCATGTCACTACTCCATGTCACTCCTCCATGTCGCTCCTCCGTGTTGCTCCTCCAAGTCACTCCTCCATGTAACTCCTCCATGTAGCTACTCCATGTCACTCCTCCATGTCACTACTTCTTCTCACTCCTCCATGTCGCTCATCCATATCATTCCTCCATGTCACTCCTCCATGTCTCTCCTGATGTCGCTCTAACAACTCACTCCTCCTTGTCACTCCTCCATATCACTCATCCATGTCATTCCTCCATGTCACTCCTTTATGTAAATCCTCCAAGTCACTCCTCCATGTCACTTCTATATGTCTTCTATTTCACTCCTCCATCTCCATCCATCATATCACTACTCCATGTCACTCCTCCATGTCGCTCCTCCGTGTTGCTCCTCCAAGTCACTCCTCCATGTAACTCCTCCATGTAGCTACTCCATGTCACTCCTCCCTGTCGCTACACAATCTCACTCCTCATGTCACTCGTCCATGTCACTCCTCCATGTCACTCCTCCATGTCATTCCTCCATTTCGCTACACCAACTCACTCTTCCATGTTACTCCTCAATGTTGCTACTCCATGTGACTCCTCCATGTTGCTCCACCAACTCCTTCCTCCATGTTACTCCTCCATGTCACTCCTCCATGTCACTCCTTTATGTCACTCCTCCAAGTTACTCCTCCATGTCACTCCTCCATGTCACTCCTCTTGGTCACTCCTCCATGCCACTCCTCCATGTAACTCCAACATGTAGCTACTCCATGTCACTCCTCCATGTCTCTCCTCCATGTCGCTCTAACAACTCACTCCTCCATGTCACTCCACCATTTCACTCCTCCATGTCACTCCTCCAGGTCACTCCTCCATGTCGCTACTCAAAGTAACTCCTTCATGTTACTACAGCAACTCACTCCTCAATGTCACTCATCCATGTCACTCCTCCATTTCTCTCCTCCAAGTCGCTATAACAACTCACTCCTCCATATCACTCCTCCAGGTCACTCCTCCATGTCGCTACTCAAAGTCACTCCTCCATGTCACTACTCCAGGTCACTCCTCCATGTCGCTACTCAAAGTCACTCCTCCATGTCACTCCTCCATGTCACTCCACCATTTCACTCCTCCATGTCACTCCTCCATGTCACTCCTCCATGTTGCTACTCAAAGTCACTCCTCCATGTCACTCATCCATGTCATTCCTCCATGTCACTCCTTTATGTCACTCCTCCAATTCACTCCTCCATGTCACTTCTATATGTCTTCCAAGTCAGTCCTCCATGTCCCTCCTCCATGTCGCTCCTCCGTGTTGCTCCTCCAAGTCAGTCCTCCATGTAACTCCTCCTTGTAGCTACTATATGTCACTCCTCCATGTCGCTACACAAACTCAATCCTCCTTTACACTCTTTCATGTCAATCCTCCATATCGCTCCTCCATGTCCCTCCTCCATGTCACTCCTCCATGTCATTCCTCCATGTCACTCCTCCATGTATCTCCTCCATGTTGCTACTCTATGTCACTCCTCCATGTCACTCCTTTATGTCAGTCCTCCAATTCACTCCTCCATGTCACCTCTATATGTCTTCCATGTCACTCCTCCATGTCCCTCCTCCATGTCACTCCTCCATGTCATTCCTCCATGTCACTCCTCCATGTATCTCCTCCATGTTGCTACTCTATGTCACTCCTCCATGTCACTCCTCCATGTCAATACTTCTTGTCACTCCTCCATGTCATTCCTCCATGTCACTCCTTTATGTCAGTCCTCCAATTCACTCCTCCATGTCACCTCTATATGTCTTCCATGTCACTCCTCCATGTCCATCCTCCTTTTCACTACTCCATGTCACTCCTCCATGTCGCTCCTCCGTGTTGTTCCTCCTTGTAACTCCTCCAAGTCACTCACCCATGTCCCTCCACGATTTCACTCCACCATAAAAACCCTCCTTCCTGATCAACCCTGTCACTTCTCCAAGTCACTCCTCCATGTCCATCCTCCATGTCACTACTCCATGTCACTCCTGCATGTCGCTCCTCCGTGTTGCTCCTCCTTGTCACTCCTCCAAGTCAGTCCTCCATGTCACTTCTACATGTCTCTCCTCCACGTCACTCCTCTATGTCACTCCTCCATGTCACTCCTCCATGTCAATCATCCATGTTTTTCCTCCATGTCGCTATAACAACTCACTCCTCAATGTCACTCCACCATTTCAGTCCTCCATGTCAATCCTCCATGTCGCTACTCAAAGTCACTCCTCCATGTCACTACACCAACTCACTCCTCAATGTCACTCCTCCATGTCACTACTTCATGTAACTCCTCCATATCGCTACTCCATGTGAATCCTCCATGTTGCTCCACCAACTCAATCCTCCACGTCGCTCCTCCATGTTGCTCTTCCATGTCACTCCTCCATGTAACTCATCTATGTCCCTCCGCCATGTCACTACACCAACTCAATCCTTCTTGTCACTCCTCCATGTCACACATCCATGTCACTTCTATGTCTTCCATGTTACTCCTCCATGTCCCTCCTCCATTTCACTCCTCCACGTCGCTCCTCTATGTCACTCCTCCATGTCACACCTCCATGTTCCTCCATGTCGTTATTCCATGTCACTCCTCCATGTCGCTACACCAACTCACTCCTCATTTTACTACTCTATGTCGCTACTCCATGTCAATCCTCCATGTCGCTACACCAACTCACTCCTCAATGTCACTCTTCCATGTCACTACTTCTTCTAACACCTCCATGTCACTCATCCATGTCATTCCTCCATGTTACTCCTTTATGTCACTCCTCCAATTCACTCTTCCATGTCACTCCTCCATGTCACTCATCCACGTCCCTCCTCCATGTCACTCCATCCTATCAATCTTCCTTGGTTATCCGATCCAAACTCAATCCTCCTTTACACTCTTTCATGTCACTCCTCCATATCGCTCCTCCATGTCCCTCCTCAATGTCACTCCTCCATGTCACTCCTTTATGTCACTCCTCCAATTCACTCTTCCATGTCACTCCTCCATGTCTCTCCTCCACGTCACTCCTCTATGTCACTCCTCCATGTCACTCCTCCATGTCGCTACACCAAGTCAATCCTCCTTGTCACTCCTCCATGTCGCTCCTTCATGTTGCTCCTCCATGTCACTCCTCCATTTCACTCCACGATGTCTCTCCTCTACGTCACTCCTCATGTCACTATACCAACTCAATCCTCCTTGTCACTCCTCCATATCACTCATCCATGTCATTCCTCCATGTTTCTCCTTTATGTCAATCCTCCAAGTCACTTCTCCATGTCACTTCTATATGTCTTCCATTTCACTCCTCCATGTCCATCCATCATGTCACTACTCCATGTCACTCCTCCATGTCGCTCCTCCGTGTTGCTCCTCCAAGTCACTCCTCCATGTAACTCCTCCATGTAGCTACTCCATGTCACTCCTCCATGTCACTACTTCTTCTCACTCCTCCATGTCGCTCATCCATATCATTCCTCCATGTCACTCCTCCATGTCTCTCCTGATGTCGCTCTAACAACTCACTCCTCCTTGTCACTCCTCCATATCACTCATCCATGTCATTCCTCCATGTCACTCCTTTATGTAAATCCTCCAAGTCACTCCTCCATGTCACTTCTATATGTCTTCTATTTCACTCCTCCATCTCCATCCATCATATCACTACTCCATGTCACTCCTCCATGTCGCTCCTCCGTGTTGCTCCTCCAAGTCACTCCTCCATGTAACTCCTCCATGTAGCTACTCCATGTCACTCCTCCCTGTCGCTACACAATCTCACTCCTCATGTCACTCGTCCATGTCACTCCTCCATGTCACTCCTCCATGTCATTCCTCCATTTCGCTACACCAACTCACTCTTCCATGTTACTCCTCAATGTTGCTACTCCATGTGACTCCTCCATGTTGCTCCACCAACTCCTTCCTCCATGTTACTCCTCCATGTCACTCCTCCATGTCACTCCTTTATGTCACTCCTCCAAGTTACTCCTCCATGTCACTCCTCCATGTCACTCCTCTTGGTCACTCCTCCATGCCACTCCTCCATGTAACTCCAACATGTAGCTACTCCATGTCACTCCTCCATGTCTCTCCTCCATGTCGCTCTAACAACTCACTCCTCCATGTCACTCCACCATTTCACTCCTCCATGTCACTCCTCCAGGTCACTCCTCCATGTCGCTACTCAAAGTAACTCCTTCATGTTACTACAGCAACTCACTCCTCAATGTCACTCATCCATGTCACTCCTCCATTTCTCTCCTCCAAGTCGCTATAACAACTCACTCCTCCATATCACTCCTCCAGGTCACTCCTCCATGTCGCTACTCAAAGTCACTCCTCCATGTCACTACTCCAGGTCACTCCTCCATGTCGCTACTCAAAGTCACTCCTCCATGTCACTCCTCCATGTCACTCCACCATTTCACTCCTCCATGTCACTCCTCCATGTCACTCCTCCATGTTGCTACTCAAAGTCACTCCTCCATGTCACTCATCCATGTCATTCCTCCATGTCACTCCTTTATGTCACTCCTCCAATTCACTCCTCCATGTCACTTCTATATGTCTTCCAAGTCAGTCCTCCATGTCCCTCCTCCATGTCGCTCCTCCGTGTTGCTCCTCCAAGTCAGTCCTCCATGTAACTCCTCCTTGTAGCTACTATATGTCACTCCTCCATGTCGCTACACAAACTCAATCCTCCTTTACACTCTTTCATGTCAATCCTCCATATCGCTCCTCCATGTCCCTCCTCCATGTCACTCCTCCATGTCATTCCTCCATGTCACTCCTCCATGTATCTCCTCCATGTTGCTACTCTATGTCACTCCTCCATGTCACTCCTTTATGTCAGTCCTCCAATTCACTCCTCCATGTCACCTCTATATGTCTTCCATGTCACTCCTCCTTGTCCCTCCTCCATGTCACTCCTCCATGTCATTCCTCCATGTCACTCCTCCATGTATCTCCTCCATGTTGCTACTCTATGTCACTCCTCCATGTCACTCCTCCATGTCAATACTTCTTGTCACTCCTCCATGTCATTCCTCCATGTCACTCCTTTATGTCAGTCCTCCAATTCACTCCTCCATGTCACCTCTATATGTCTTCCATGTCACTCCTCCATGTCCATCCTCCTTTTCACTACTCCATGTCACTCCTCCATGTCGCTCCTCCGTGTTGTTCCTCCTTGTAACTCCTCCAAGTCACTCACCCATGTCCCTCCACGATTTCACTCCACCATAAAAACCCTCCTTCCTGATCAACCCTGTCACTTCTCCAAGTCACTCCTCCATGTCCATCCTCCATGTCACTACTCCATGTCACTCCTGCATGTCGCTCCTCCGTGTTGCTCCTCCTTGTCACTCCTCCAAGTCAGTCCTCCATGTCACTTCTACATGTCTCTCCTCCACGTCACTCCTCTATGTCACTCCTCCATGTCACTCCTCCATGTCAATCATCCATGTTTTTCCTCCATGTCGCTATAACAACTCACTCCTCAATGTCACTCCACCATTTCAGTCCTCCATGTCAATCCTCCATGTCGCTACTCAAAGTCACTCCTCCATGTCACTACACCAACTCACTCCTCAATGTCACTCCTCCATGTCACTACTTCATGTAACTCCTCCATATCGCTACTCCATGTGAATCCTCCATGTTGCTCCACCAACTCAATCCTCCACGTCGCTCCTCCATGTTGCTCTTCCATGTCACTCCTCCATGTAACTCATCTATGTCCCTCCGCCATGTCACTACACCAACTCAATCCTTCTTGTCACTCCTCCATGTCACACATCCATGTCACTTCTATGTCTTCCATGTTACTCCTCCATGTCCCTCCTCCATTTCACTCCTCCACGTCGCTCCTCTATGTCACTCCTCCATGTCACACCTCCATGTTCCTCCATGTCGTTATTCCATGTCACTCCTCCATGTCGCTACACCAACTCACTCCTCATTTTACTACTCTATGTCGCTACTCCATGTCAATCCTCCATGTCGCTACACCAACTCACTCCTCAATGTCACTCTTCCATGTCACTACTTCTTCTAACACCTCCATGTCACTCATCCATGTCATTCCTCCATGTTACTCCTTTATGTCACTCCTCCAATTCACTCCTCCATGTCACTCCTCGATGTCAATCATCCATGTCCCTCCTCCATGTCACTCCATCCTATCAATCTTCCTTGGTTATCCGACCTGTCACTTCTCCATGTCACTCTTCCATGTCTCTCCTCCACGTTACTCCTCTATGTCACTCCTCCATGTCACTCCTCCATGTCGCTACACCAACTCAATCCTCCTTGTCACTCCTCCATGTCGCTCCTTCATGTTGCTCCTCCATGTCACTCCTCCATTTCACTCCACGACGTCTCTCCTCTACGTCACTCCTCATGTCACTACACCAACTCAATCCTCCTTTTCACTCCTCCATATCACTCATCCATATCATTCCTCCATGTCACTCCTTTATGTCAATCCTCAAACTCACTCCACCATGTCACTTCTATATGTCTTCCATTTTACTCCTCAATGTCCATCCATCATGTCACTACTCCATGTCACTCCTCCATGTCGCTCCTCCGTGTTGCTCTTCCAAGTCACTCCTCCATGTAACTCCTCCATGTATCTACTCCATGTCACTCCTCCATGTCGCTACACAAACTCACTCCTCATGTCACTCCTCCATGTCAATCCACCATATCAACCCTCCTTGGTTATCCGCCCTGTCACTTCTCCATGTCACTCCTCCATGTCGCTATACCAACTCACTCCTCCATGTCATTCCTCCATTTCACTCCTCCATGTATCTCTTCCATGTCGCTAGTCTATGTCACTCCTCCATGTCACTCCTCCATGTCACTCCTCCATGTCACTCATCCATGTCATTCCTCCATGTCATTCCTTTATGTCACAACTCCAATTCACTCCTCCATGTCACCTCTATTTGTCTTCCATGTCACTTCTCCATGTCACTCCTCCATGTCCATCCTCCATGTCACTACTCCACATCAATCCTCTATGTCACTCCTCCATGTCACTCCTCCATGTCGCTCTAACAACTCACTCGTTCATGTCACTCCACCATTTCACTCCTCCTTGTCACTCCTCAAAGACACTCCTCCATGTCACGACACCAACTCACTCCTCAATGTCACTCCTCAATGTCACTACTTCATGTCACTCCTCCATATCGCTCCTCCATGTCCCTCATCCATGTCACTCCTCCAAGTCATTCCTCCATGTCACTCCTCCATGTATCTCCTCCATGTCGCTACTCTATGTCACTCCTCCATGTCACTCCTCGATGTCAATCCTCCATGTCGCTACACAAACTCACTCCTCATGTTACTACTCTATGTCACTACTCCATGTCACTCCTCTATGACGCTACACCAACTCACTCCTCCATGTCAATACTTCTTGTTACTCCTCCATGTCATTCCTCCATGTCACTCCTTTATGTCAGTCCTCCAATTCACTCCTCCATGTCACCTCTATATGTCTTCCATGTCACTCCTCCATGTCCATCCTCTATGTCGCTACTCCATGTCACTCCTCCATGTCGCTACACCAACTC
Organism: Sebastes schlegelii; assembly: GCA_014673565.1. NCBI lineage: Eukaryota > Metazoa > Chordata > Actinopteri > Perciformes > Sebastidae > Sebastes > Sebastes schlegelii. The sequence goes on from VHQL01000234.1 coordinate 127,224, forward strand.
ACTCCTCCATGTCACTCTTCCATGTCACTCCTCCATGTTTGTCCTCCATGTCGCTATAACAACTCACTCCTCCATGTCACTCCACCATTGCACTCCTCCATGTCACTCCTCCAGGTCACTCCTCCATTTCGCTAATCAGTCACTCCTCCATGTCACTACACCAACTCGCTCCTCAATATCACTCCTCCATGTCACTACTTCATGTCACTCCTCCATGTCGCTACTCCATGTGACTCCTCCAGGTCGCTCCACCAACTCACTCCTCCACGTCGCTCCTCCATGTTGCTCTTCCATGTCACTCCTCTATGTAACTCATCTATGTCCCTCCGCCATGTCACTACACCAACTCAATACTTCTTGTCACTCCTCCATGTCACTTATCCATGTCACTTCTCCATGTCACTCCTCCACGTCGCTCCTCTATGTAACTCCTCCATGTCACACCTCAATGTCACTCCTCCATGTCACTCCTCCATGTCACTCCTTGATTTCTCTCCTCCATGTCGCTCTAACAACTCACTCCTCCATGTCACTCCACAATTTCACTCCTCCATGTCACTCCTCCAGGTCACTCCTCCATGTCGCTGCTCAAAGTCACTCCTTCATGTCACTACACAGACTCACTCCACAATGTCACTCCTCAATAATACCACTTCATGTCACTCCTTCATTTCGCTACACAAACTCAATCCTCCTTTACACTCTTTCATGTCACTCTTCCATTTGCTCCTCCATGTCCCTCCTCCATGTCACTCCTCCATGTCATTCCTCCATGTCACTCCTCCATGTATCTCCTCCATGTCGCTACTCTATGTCACTCCTCCATGTCACCCCTCCATGTCACTCCTACATGTCACTCTTCTAGGTCACTCCTCCATGCCACTCCTCCATGTCGCTCCTCCGTGTTGCTCCTCCAAGTCACTCCTCCATGTAACTCCTCCATGTAGCTACTCCATGTCACTCCTCCATCTCGCTACACAAACTCACTCCTCATGTCTCTCCTCCATGTCACTCCTCCATGTCACTCCTCCAAGTCACTCACCCATGTCCCTCCGCGACGTCACTCCACCATATCAACCCTCCTTCCTGATCCACCCGATCACTTCTCCAAGTCACTCCTCCATGTCCATCCTCCATGTCACTACTCCACATCAATCCTCCATGTCACTCCTCCATGTCACTCCACCATTTCACTCCTCCATGTCACTCCTCCAGGTCACTCCTCCATGTCGCTACTCAAAGTCACTCCTCCATGTAACGACACCAACTCACTCCTCAAAGTCACTACTTCATGTCACTCCTCCATGTCGCTACTCAAAGTCACTCCTCCATGTCACTACACCAACTCACTCCTAAATGTCACTCCTCCATGTCAATACTTTTTGTCACTCCTCCATGTCATTCCTCCATGTCACTCCTCCAATTCACTCCTCCATGTCACCTCTATATGTCTTCCACGTCACTCCTCCATGTCCATCCTCCATGTCACTACTCCATGTCACTCCTCCATGTCGCTCCTCCGTGTTGCTCCTCCTTGTCACTCCTCCAAGTCACTCACCCATGTCCCTCAACGATGTCACTCCTCCAAATCAACCCTACTTCCTGATCAACCCTGTCACTTCTCTAAGTCACCCCTCCATGTCCATCCGCCCTGTCACTTCTCCATGTCACTCTTCCATGTCTCTCCTCCACGTCACTCCTCTATGTCACTCCTCCATGTCAGTCCTCCATGTCACTTCTCCATGTCTCTCCTCCACGTCACTCCTCTATGTCACTCCTCCATGTAACTCCTCCATGTCACTCCTCCATGATTCTCCTCCATATCGCTATAACAACTCACTCCTCCATGTCACTCCACCATTTCAGTCCTCCATGTCACTCCTCCAGGTCACTCCTCCATGTCGCTACTCAAAGTGACTCCTCCATGTCACTACACCAACTCACTCCTCAATGTCACTCCTCCATGTCACTACTTCATGTCATTCCTCCATGTTGCTACTCCATGTGACTCCACCATGTCGCTACTCTATGTCACTCCTCCATGTCACTCCTCAATGTCGCTACACCAACTCAACCCTCCTTGTAACTCCTCCATGCCACTCCTCCATGTCACTCCTCCATGTCACTCCACCATATCAACCCTCCTTCTTGACAAACCCTGTCACTTCTCCATGTCCCTCCCACATGTAGCTACTCCATGTACTAATCCATGTCACTCCTCCATGTCACTCCTCCGTGTTGCTCCTCCAAGTTACTCCTCCATGTAACTCCTCCATGTAGCTACTCCATGTCACTCCTCCATGTCGCTACACAAACTCACTCCTCATGTCACTCCTCCATGTCACTCCACCATATCAACCCTCCTTGGTTATCCGCCCTGTCATTTCTCCATGTCACTCCTCCATGTCGCTATACCAATTCACTCCTCCATGTCATTCCTCCATTTCACTCCTCCATGTATCTCTTCCATGTCGCAAGTCTATGTCACTCCTCCATGTCACTCCTCCATGTCACTCCTCCATGTCGCTACACAAACTCACTCCTCATGTTACTACTCTATGTCGCTACTCCATGTCACTCCTCCATGTCGCTACACCAACTCACTCCTCAATGTCACTCCTCCATGTCATTACTTCTTGTCACTCCTCCATGTCATTCATCCATGTCATTCCTCCATGTCACTCCTTTATGTCACAACTCCAATTCACTCCTCCATGTCACCTCTATATGTCTTCTATGTCACTTCTCCATGTTACTCCTCCATGTCCATCCTCCATGTCACTACTCCACATCAATCGTCTATGTCACTCCTCCATGTCACTCCTCCATGTCGCTCTAACAACTCACTCCTCCATGTCACCCCACCATTTCACTCCTCCATGTAACTCCTCCAGGTCACTCCTCCATGTCGCTACTCAAAGTCACTCCTCGATGTCACTACACCGACTCAACCCTTCTTGTCACTCCTCCATGTCACTCATCCATGTCAATTCTATATGTATTCCATGTCACTCCTCCATGTCCCTCCTCCATGTCACTCCTCCACGTCGCTCCTCTATGTAACTCCTCCAAGTCACACCTCCATGTCACTCCTCCATGTCGCTACACCAACTCATTACTCATGTCACTCCTCCATGTCACCTCTATATGTCTTCCATGTCACTCCTCCATGTCCATCCTCTATGTCGCTACTCCATGTCACTCCTCCATGTCGCTACACCAACTCACTCCTCCATGTCACTCTTCCATGTCACTCCTCCATGTTTGTCCTCCATGTCGCTATAACAACTCACTCCTCCATGTCACTCCACCATTGCACTCCTCCATGTCACTCCTCCAGGTCACTCCTCCATTTCGCTAATCAGTCACTCCTCCATGTCACTACACCAACTCGCTCCTCAATATCACTCCTCCATGTCACTACTTCATGTCACTCCTCCATGTCGCTACTCCATGTGACTCCTCCAGGTCGCTCCACCAACTCACTCCTCCACGTCGCTCCTCCATGTTGCTCTTCCATGTCACTCCTCTATGTAACTCATCTATGTCCCTCCGCCATGTCACTACACCAACTCAATACTTCTTGTCACTCCTCCATGTCACTTATCCATGTCACTTCTCCATGTCACTCCTCCACGTCGCTCCTCTATGTAACTCCTCCATGTCACACCTCAATGTCACTCCTCCATGTCACTCCTCCATGTCACTCCTTGATTTCTCTCCTCCATGTCGCTCTAACAACTCACTCCTCCATGTCACTCCACAATTTCACTCCTCCATGTCACTCCTCCAGGTCACTCCTCCATGTCGCTGCTCAAAGTCACTCCTTCATGTCACTACACAGACTCACTCCACAATGTCACTCCTCAATAATACCACTTCATGTCACTCCTTCATTTCGCTACACAAACTCAATCCTCCTTTACACTCTTTCATGTCACTCCCCCATTTTGCTCCTCCATGTCCCTCCTCCATGTCACTCCTCCATGTCATTCCTCCATGTCACTCCTCCATGTATCTCCTCCATGTCGCTACTCTATGTCACTCCTCCATGTCACCCCTCCATGTCACTCCTACATGTCACTCTTCTAGGTCACTCCTCCATGCCACTCCTCCATGTCGCTCCTCCGTGTTGCTCCTCCAAGTTACTCCTCCATGTAACTCCTCCATGTAGCTACTCCATGTCACTCCTCCATGTCGCTACACAAACTCACTCCTCATGTCACTCCTCCATGTCACTCCACCATATCAACCCTCCTTGGTTATCCGCCCTGTCATTTCTCCATGTCACTCCTCCATGTCGCTATACCAATTCACTCCTCCATGTCATTCCTCCATTTCACTCCTCCATGTATCTCTTCCATGTCGCAAGTCTATGTCACTCCTCCATGTCACTCCTCCATGTCACTCCTCCATGTCGCTACACAAACTCACTCCTCATGTTACTACTCTATGTCGCTACTCCATGTCACTCCTCCATGTCGCTACACCAACTCACTCCTCAATGTCACTCCTCCATGTCATTACTTCTTGTCACTCCTCCATGTCATTCATCCATGTCATTCCTCCATGTCACTCCTTTATGTCACAACTCCAATTCACTCCTCCATGTCACCTCTATATGTCTTCTATGTCACTTCTCCATGTCACTCCTCCATGTCCATCCTCCATGTCACTACTCCACATCAATCGTCTATGTCACTCCTCCATGTCACTCCTCCATGTCGCTCTAACAACTCACTCCTCCATGTCACCCCACCATTTCACTCCTCCATGTATCTCCTCCAGGTCACTCCTCCATGTCGCTACTCAAAGTCACTCCTCGATGTCACTACACCGACTCAACCCTTCTTGTCACTCCTCCATGTCACTCATCCATGTCAATTCTATATGTATTCCATGTCACTCCTCCATGTCCCTCCTCCATGTCACTCCTCCACGTCGCTCCTCTATGTAACTCCTCCAAGTCACACCTCCATGTCACTCCTCCATGTCGCTACACCAACTCATTACTCATGTCACTCCTCCATGTCGCTACTCCATGTCACTCCTCCATGTCGCTCTAACAACTCACTCGTCCATGTCACTCCTCCTTGTCACTCCTCAAAGACACTCCTCCATGTCACGACACCAACTGACTCCTCAATGTCACTCCTCAATGTCACTACTTCATGTCACTCCTCCATGTCACTCCTCCATGTCATTCCTCCATGTCACTCCTCCATGTATCTCCTCCATGTCGCTACTCTTTGTCACTCCTCCATGTCACTCCTCCATGTCACTCCTCCATGTCGCTACAAAAACTCACTCCTCATGTTACTACTCTATGTCACTACTCCATGTCACTCCTCCATGTCCATCCTCTATGTCGCTACTCCATGTCACTCCTCCATGTCACTACACCAACTCACTCCTCCATGTCACTCTTCCATGTCTCTCCTCCATGTCACTCCTATATGTCACTCCTCCATGTCACTCCTCCATGTCACTCCTCCATGTTTGTCCTCCATGTCGCTATAACAACTCACTCCTCCATGTCACTCCTCCATGTCACTCCACCATTTCACTCCTCCATGTCACTCCTCCAGGTCACTCCTCCATGTCGCTACACCAACTTACTCCTCAATGTAACTCCTTAATGTCACTCCTCCATTTCTCTCCTCTATGTCGCTATAACAACTCACTCTTACATGTCACTCCTCCAGGTCACTCCTCCAAGTCGCTACTCAAAGTCACTCCTCCATGTCACTACACCAACTCACTCCTCAATGTCACTCCTCATTGTTACTTTTTCATGTCACTCCTCCATGTTATTCCTCCATGTCACTCCTCCATGTATCTCCTCCATGTCGCTACTCCATGTCACTCTTCCATGTCACTCCTCCATGTCGCTACACACACTCACTCCTCAATGTCACACCTCCATGTCACAACTCCAATTCACTCCTCCATGTCACCTCTATATGTCTTCCATGTCACTCCTCCATGTCCATCCTCCATGTCACTACTCTATGTCACTCCTCCATGTCGCTCCTCCGTGTTGCTCCTCCTTGTCACTACTCCAAGTCACTCACCCATGTACTTCTACGATGTCACTCCACCATATAAACCTTCCTTCCTGATCAACCCTGTCACTTCTCCAAGTCACTCCTCCATGTCCATCCTCCATGTCACTACACCAACTCAATCCTTCTTGTCACTCCTCCATATCACTCATCCATGTCACTTCTATATGTCTTCCATGTCACTCCTCCATGTACCTCCTCCATGTCACTCCTCCACGTTGCTCCTCTATATCACTCCTCCATGTCACACCTCCATGTCACTCCTCCATATCGCTACACCAACTCATTACTCATGTCACTCCTCCATGTCGCTACATAAACTAAATCCTCTTTTACACTCTTTCATGTCACTCCTCCATATCGGTCCTCCATGTATCTACTCCATGTCACTCCTCCATGTCGCTACACAAACTCACTCCTCATGTCACTCCTCCATGTCAATCCACCATATCAACCCTCCTTGGTTATCCGCCCTGTCACTTCTCCATGTCACTCCTCCATGTCGCTATACCAACTCACTCCTCCATGTCATTCCTCCATTTCACTCCTCCATGTATCTCTTCCATGTCGCTAGTCTATGTCACCCCTCCATGTCACTCCTCCATGTCACTCCTCCATGTCACTCATCCATGTCATTCCTCCATGTCATTCCTTTATGTCACAACTCCAATTCACTCCTCCATGTCACCTCTATTTGTCTTCCATGTCACTTCTCCATGTCACTCCTCCATGTCACTCCTCCATGTCACTCCTCCATGTCGCTCTAACAACTCACTCGTTCATGTCACTCCACCATTTCACTCCTCCTTGTCACTCCTCAAAGACACTCCTCCATGTCACGACACCAACTCACTCCTCAATGTCACTCCTCAATGTCACTACTTCATGTCACTCCTCCATATCGCTCCTCCATGTCCCTCATCCATGTCACTCCTCCAAGTCATTCCTCCATGTCACTCCTCCATGTATCTCCTCCATGTCGCTACTCTATGTCACTCCTCCATGTCACTCCTCGATGTCAATCCTCCATGTCGCTACACAAACTCACTCCTCATGTTACTACTCTATGTCACTACTCCATGTCACTCCTCTATGACGCTACACCAACTCACTCCTCCATGTCAATACTTCTTGTTACTCCTCCATGTCATTCCTCCATGTCACTCCTTTATGTCAGTCCTCCAATTCACTCCTCCATGTCACCTCTATATGTCTTCCATGTCACTCCTCCATGTCCATCCTCTATGTCGCTACTCCATGTCACTCCTCCATGTCGCTACACCAACTCACTCCTCCATGTCACTCTTCCATGTCACTCCTCCATGTTTGTCCTCCATGTCGCTATAACAACTCACTCCTCCATGTCACTCCACCATTGCACTCCTCCATGTCACTCCTCCAGGTCACTCCTCCATTTCGCTAATCAGTCACTCCTCCATGTCACTACACCAACTCGCTCCTCAATATCACTCCTCCATGTCACTACTTCATGTCACTCCTCCATGTCGCTACTCCATGTGACTCCTCCAGGTCGCTCCACCAACTCACTCCTCCACGTCGCTCCTCCATGTTGCTCTTCCATGTCACTCCTCTATGTAACTCATCTATGTCCCTCCGCCATGTCACTACACCAACTCAATACTTCTTGTCACTCCTCCATGTCACTTATCCATGTCACTTCTCCATGTCACTCCTCCACGTCGCTCCTCTATGTAACTCCTCCATGTCACACCTCAATGTCACTCCTCCATGTCACTCCTCCATGTCACTCCTTGATTTCTCTCCTCCATGTCGCTCTAACAACTCACTCCTCCATGTCACTCCACAATTTCACTCCTCCATGTCACTCCTCCAGGTCACTCCTCCATGTCGCTGCTCAAAGTCACTCCTTCATGTCACTACACAGACTCACTCCACAATGTCACTCCTCAATAATACCACTTCATGTCACTCCTTCATTTCGCTACACAAACTCAATCCTCCTTTACACTCTTTCATGTCACTCCTCCATTTTGCTCCTCCATGTCCCTCCTCCATGTCACTCCTCCATGTCATTCCTCCATGTCACTCCTCCATGTATCTCCTCCATGTCGCTACTCTATGTCACTCCTCCATGTCACCCCTCCATGTCACTCCTACATGTCACTCTTCTAGGTCACTCCTCCATGCCACTCCTCCATGTCGCTCCTCCGTGTTGCTCCTCCAAGTCACTCCTCCATGTAACTCCTCCATGTAGCTACTCCATGTCACTCCTCCATCTCGCTACACAAACTCACTCCTCACGTCTCTCCTCCATGTCACTCCTCCATGTCACTCCTCCAAGTCACTCACCCATGTCCCTCCGCGACGTCACTCCACCATATCAACCCTCCTTCCTGATCCACCCGATCACTTCTCCAAGTCACTCCTCCATGTCCATCCTCCATGTCACTACTCCACATCAATCCTCCATGTCACTCCTCCATGTCACTCCACCATTTCACTCCTCCATGTCACTCCTCCAGGTCACTCCTCCATGTCGCTACTCAAAGTCACTCCTCCATGTAACGACACCAACTCACTCCTCAAAGTCACTACTTCATGTCACTCCTCCATGTCGCTACTCAAAGTCACTCCTCCATGTCACTACACCAACTCACTCCTAAATGTCACTCCTCCATGTCAATACTTTTTGTCACTCCTCCATGTCATTCCTCCATGTCACTCCTCCAATTCACTCCTCCATGTCACCTCTATATGTCTTCCACGTCACTCCTCCATGTCCATCCTCCATGTCACTACTCCATGTCACTCCTCCATGTCGCTCCTCCGTGTTGCTCCTCCTTGTCACTCCTCCAAGTCACTCACCCATGTCCCTCAACGATGTCACTCCTCCAAATCAACCCTACTTCCTGATCAACCCTGTCACTTCTCTAAGTCACTCCTCCATGTCCATCCGCCCTGTCACTTCTCCATGTCACTCTTCCATGTCTCTCCTCCACGTCACTCCTCTATGTCACTCCTCCATGTCAGTCCTCCATGTCACTTCTCCATGTCTCTCCTCCACGTCACTCCTCTATGTCACTCCTCCATGTAACTCCTCCATGTCACTCCTCCATGATTCTCCTCCATATCGCTATAACAACTCACTCCTCCATGTCACTCCACCATTTCAGTCCTCCATGTCACTCCTCCAGGTCACTCCTCCATGTCGCTACTCAAAGTGACTCCTCCATGTCACTACACCAACTCACTCCTCAATGTCACTCCTCCATGTCACTACTTCATGTCATTCCTCCATGTTGCTACTCCATGTGACTCCACCATGTCGCTACTCTATGTCACTCCTCCATGTCACTCCTCAATGTCGCTACACCAACTCAACCCTCCTTGTAACTCCTCCATGCCACTCCTCCATGTCACTCCTCCATGTCACTCCACCATATCAACCCTCCTTCTTGACAAACCCTGTCACTTCTCCATGTCCCTCCCACATGTAGCTACTCCATGTACTAATCCATGTCACTCCTCCATGTCACTCCTCCGTGTTGCTCCTCCAAGTTACTCCTCCATGTAACTCCTCCATGTAGCTACTCCATGTCACTCCTCCATGTCGCTACACAAACTCACTCCTCATGTCACTCCTCCATGTCACTCCACCATATCAACCCTCCTTGGTTATCCGCCCTGTCATTTCTCCATGTCACTCCTCCATGTCGCTACTCAAAGTCACTCCTCGATGTCACTACACCGACTCAACCCTTCTTGTCACTCCTCCATGTCACTCATCCATGTCAATTCTATATGTATTCCATGTCACTCCTCCATGTCCCTCCTCCATGTCACTCCTCCACGTCGCTCCTCTATGTAACTCCTCCAAGTCACACCTTCATGTCACTCCTCCATGTCGCTACACCAACTCATTACTCATGTCACTCCTCCATGTCACCTCTATATGTCTTCCATGTCACTCCTCCATGTCCATCCTCTATGTCGCTACTCCATGTCACTCCTCCATGTCGCTACACCAACTCACTCCTCCATGTCACTCTTCCATGTCACTCCTCCATGTTTGTCCTCCATGTCGCTATAACAACTCACTCCTCCATGTCACTCCACCATTGCACTCCTCCATGTCACTCCTCCAGGTCACTCCTCCATTTCGCTAATCAGTCACTCCTCCATGTCACTACACCAACTCGCTCCTCAATATCACTCCTCCATGTCAATACTTCATGTCACTCCTCCATGTCGCTACTCCATGTGACTCCTCCAGGTCGCTCCACCAACTCACTCCTCCACGTCGCTCCTCCATGTTGCTCTTCCATGTCACTCCTCTATGTAACTCATCTATGTCCCTCCGCCATGTCACTACACCAACTCAATACTTCTTGTCACTCCTCCATGTCACTTATCCATGTCACTTCTCCATGTCACTCCTCCACGTCGCTCCTCTATGTAACTCCTCCATGTCACACCTCAATGTCACTCCTCCATGTCACTCCTCCATGTCACTCCTTGATTTCTCTCCTCCATGTCGCTCTAACAACTCACTCCTCCATGTCACTCCACAATTTCACTCCTCCATGTCACTCCTCCAGGTCACTCCTCCATGTCGCTGCTCAAAGTCACTCCTTCATGTCACTACACAGACTCACTCCACAATGTCACTCCTCAATAATACCACTTCATGTCACTCCTTCATTTCGCTACACAAACTCAATCCTCCTTTACACTCTTTCATGTCACTCCCCCATTTTGCTCCTCCATGTCCCTCCTCCATGTCACTCCTCCATGTCATTCCTCCATGTCACTCCTCCATGTATCTCCTCCATGTCGCTACTCTATGTCACTCCTCCATGTCACCCCTCCATGTCACTCCTACATGTCACTCTTCTAGGTCACTCCTCCATGCCACTCCTCCATGTCGCTCCTCCGTGTTGCTCCTCCAAGTTACTCCTCCATGTAACTCCTCCATGTAGCTACTCCATGTCACTCCTCCATGTCGCTACACAAACTCACTCCTCATGTCACTCCTCCATGTCACTCCACCATATCAACCCTCCTTGGTTATCCGCCCTGTCATTTCTCCATGTCACTCCTCCATGTCGCTATACCAATTCACTCCTCCATGTCATTCCTCCATTTCACTCCTCCATGTATCTCTTCCATGTCGCAAGTCTATGTCACTCCTCCATGTCACTCCTCCATGTCACTCCTCCATGTCGCTACACAAACTCACTCCTCATGTTACTACTCTATGTCGCTACTCCATGTCACTCCTCCATGTCGCTACACCAACTCACTCCTCAATGTCACTCCTCCATGTCATTACTTCTTGTCACTCCTCCATGTCATTCATCCATGTCATTCCTCCATGTCACTCCTTTATGTCACAACTCCAATTCACTCCTCCATGTCACCTCTATATGTCTTCTATGTCACTTCTCCATGTCACTCCTCCATGTCCATCCTCCATGTCACTACTCCACATCAATCGTCTATGTCACTCCTCCATGTCACTCCTCCATGTCGCTCTAACAACTCACTCCTCCATGTCACCCCACCATTTCACTCCTCCATGTAACTCCTCCAGGTCACTCCTCCATGTCGCTACTCAAAGTCACTCCTCGATGTCACTACACCGACTCAACCCTTCTTGTCACTCCTCCATGTCACTCATCCATGTCAATTCTATATGTATTCCATGTCACTCCTCCATGTCCCTCCTCCATGTCACTCCTCCACGTCGCTCCTCTATGTAACTCCTCCAAGTCACACCTCCATGTCACTCCTCCATGTCGCTACACCAACTCATTACTCATGTCACTCCTCCATGTCGCTACTCCATGTCACTCCTCCATGTCGCTCTAACAACTCACTCGTCCATGTCACTCCTCCTTGTCACTCCTCAAAGACACTCCTCCATGTCACGACACCAACTGACTCCTCAATGTCACTCCTCAATGTCACTACTTCATGTCACTCCTCCATGTCACTCCTCCATGTCATTCCTCCATGTCACTCCTCCATGTATCTCCTCCATGTCGCTACTCTATGTCACTCCTCCATGTCACTCCTCCATGTCACTCCTCCATGTCGCTACAAAAACTCACTCCTCATGTTACTACTCTATGTCACTACTCCATGTCACTCCTCCATGTCCATCCTCTATGTCGCTACTCCATGTCACTCCTCCATGTCACTACACCAACTCACTCCTCCATGTCACTCTTCCATGTCTCTCCTCCATGTCACTCCTATATGTCACTCCTCCATGTCACTCCTCCATGTCACTCCTCCATGTTTGTCCTCCATGTCGCTATAACAACTCACTCCTCCATGTCACTCCTCCATGTCACTCCACCATTTCACTCCTCCATGTCACTCCTCCAGGTCACTCCTCCATGTCGCTACACCAACTTACTCCTCAATGTAACTCCTTAATGTCACTCCTCCATTTCTCTCCTCTATGTCGCTATAACAACTCACTCTTACATGTCACTCCTCCAGGTCACTCCTCCAAGTCGCTACTCAAAGTCACTCCTCCATGTCACTACACCAACTCACTCCTCAATGTCACAACTCATTGTTACTTTTCATGTCACTCCTCCATGTTATTCCTCCATGTCACTCCTCCATGTATCTCCTCCATGTCGCTACTCCATGTCACTCTTCCATGTCACTCCTCCATGTCGCTACACACACTCACTCCTCAATGTCACACCTCCATGTCACAACTCCAATTCACTCCTCCATGTCACCTCTATATGTCTTCCATGTCACTCCTCCATGTCCATCCTCCATGTCACTACTCTATGTCACTCCTCCATGAAGCTCCTCCGTGTTGCTCCTCCTTGTCACTACTCCAAGTCACTCACCCATGTACTTCTACGATGTCACTCCACCATATAAACCTTCCTTCCTGATCAACCCTGTCACTTCTCCAAGTCACTCCTCCATGTCCATCCTCCATGTCACTACACCAACTCAATCCTTCTTGTCACTCCTCCATGTCACTCATCCATGTCACTTCTATATGTCTTCCATGTCACTCCTCCATGTACCTCCTCCATGTCACTCCTCCACGTTGCTCCTCTATATCACTCCTCCATGTCACACCTCCATGTCACTCCTCCATATCGCTACACCAACTCATTACTCATGTCACTCCTCCATGTCGCTACATAAACTAATCCTCTTTTACACTCTTTCATGTCACTCCTCCATATCGGTCCTCCATGTCCCTCCTCCATGTCACTCCTCCATGTCATTCCTCCATGTCACACCTCCATGTGACTCCTCCATGTCGCTCCACCAACTCCTTCCTCCATGTTACTCCTCCATGTCACCCCTCCATGTCACTCCTCCATGTCACACCTCCATGTGACTCCTCCATGTCGCTCAACCAACTCGTTCCTCCATGTTACTCCTCCATGTCACTCCTCCATGTCAATACTCAAAGTCACTCCTGCATGTTACTACACCAACTCACTCCTCAATGTCACTCCTCCATATCACTCCTCCATTTCTCTCCTCCATGTCGCTATAACAACTCACTCCTCCATGTCACTCCACCATTTCACTCCTCCATGTCACTCCTCCAGGTCACTCCTCCATGTCGCTGCTCAAAGTCACTCCTCCATGTCCATCCTCCATGTCACTACTCCACATCAATCCTCTATGTCACTCCTCCATGTCACTCCACCATTTCACTCCTCCATGTCACTCCTCCAGGTCACTCCTCCATGTCGCTACAAAAAGTCACTCCTCCATGTAACGACACCAACTCACTCCTCAAAGTCACTACTTCATGTCACTCCTCCATGTCCCTCCTCCATGTCACTCCTCCATGTCATTCCTCCATGTCACTCCTCCATGTATCTCCTCCATGTCGCTACTCTATGTCACTCCTCCATGTCACCCCTCCATGTCACTCCTACATGTCACTCTTCTAGGTCACTCCTCCATGCCACTCCTCCATGTCGCTCCTCCGTGTTGCTCCTCCAAGTCACTCCTCCATGTAACTCCTCCATGTAGCTACTCAATGTCACTCCTCCATCTCGCTACACAAACTCACTCCTCATGTCTCTCCTCCATGTCACTCCTCCATGTCACTCCTCCAAGTCACTCACCCATGTCCCTCCGTGATGTCACTCCACCATATCAACCCTCCTTCCTGATCAACCCGATCACTTCTCCAAGTCACTCCTCCATGTCCATCCTCCATGTCACTACTCCACATCAATCCTCTATGTCACTCCTCCATGTCACTCCACCATTTCACTCCTCCATGTCACTCCTCCAGGTCACTCCTCCATGTCGCTACAAAAAGTCACTCCTCCATGTAACGACACCAACTCACTCCTCAAAGTCACTACTTCATGTCACTCCTCCATGTCGCTACTCAAAGTCACTCCTCCATGTCACTACACCAACTCACTCCTAAATGTCACTCCTCCATGTCAATACTTTTTGTCACTCCTCCATGTCATTCCTCCATGTCACTCCTCCAATTCACTCCTCCATGTCACCTCTATATGTCTTCCACGTCACTCCTCCATGTCCATCCTCCATGTCACTACTCCATGTCACTCCTCCATGTCGCTCCTCCGTGTTGCTCCTCCTTGTCACTCCTCCAAGTGACTCACCCATGTCCCTCAACGATGTCACTCCTCCAAATCAACCCTACTTCCTGATCAATGCTGTCACTTCTCTAAGTCACTCCTCCATGTCCATCCGCCATGTCACTTCTCCATGTCACTCTTCCATGTCTCTCCTCCACGTCACTCCTCTATGTCACTCCTCCATGTCAGTCCTCCATGTCACTTCTCCATGTCTCTCCTCCACGTCACTCCTCTATGTCACTCCTCCATGTAACTCCTCCATGTCACTCCTCCATGTTTCTCCTCCATATCGCTATAACAACTCACTCCTCCATGTCACTCCACCATTTCAGTCCTCCATGTCACTCCTCCAGGTCACTCCTCCATGTCGCTACTCAAAGTGACTCCTCCATGTCACTACACCAACTCACTCCTCAATGTCACTCCTCCATGTCACAACTTTATGTCATTCCTCCATGTTGCTACTCCATGTGACTCCACCATGTCGCTACTCTATGTCACTCCTCCATGTCACTCCTCAATGTCGCTACACCAACTCAACCCTCCTTGTAACTCCTCCATGTCACTCCTCCATGTCACTCCTCCATGTCACTCCACCATATCAACCCTCCTTCTTGATAAACCCTGTCACTTCTACATGTCCCTTCCACATGTAGCTATTCCATGTACTAATCCATGTCACTCCTCCATGTCACTCCTCCGTGTTGCTCCTCCAAGTTACTCCTCCATGTAACTCCTCCATGTAGCTACTCCATGTCACTCCTCCATGTCGCTACACAAACTCACTCCTCATGTCACTCCTCCATGTCACTCCACCATATCAACCCTCCTTGGTTATCCGCCCTGTCATTTCTCCATGTCACTCCTCCATGTCGCTATTCCAATTCACTCCTCCATGTCATTCCTCCATTTCACTCCTCCATGTATCTCTTCCATGTCGCAAGTCTATGTCACTCCTCCATGTCACTCCTCCATGTCACTCCTCCATGTCGCTACAACAAACTCACTCCTCATGTTACTACTCTATGTCGCTACTTCATGTCACTCCTCCATGTCGCTACACCAACTCACTCCTCAATATCACTCCTCCATGTCATTACTTCTTGTCACTCCTCCATGTCATTCATCCATGTCATTCCTCCATGTCACTCCTTTATGTCACAACTCCAATTCACTCCTCCATTTCACCTCTATATGTCTTCTATGTCACTTCTCGATGTCACTCCTCCATGTCCATCCTCCATGTCACTACTCCACATCAATCGTCTATGTCACTCCTCCATGTCACTCCTCCTTGTCGCTCTAACAACTCACTCCTCCATGTCACCCCCACCATTTCACTCCTCCATGTAACTCCTCCAGGTCACTCCTCCATGTCGCTACTCAAAGTCACTCCTCGATGTCACTACACCGACTCAACCCTTCTTGTCACTCCTCCATGTCACTCATCCATGTCAATTCTATATGTCTTCCATGTCACTCCTCCATGTCCCTCCTCCATGTCACTCCTCCACGTCGCTCCTCTATGTAACTCCTCCAAGTCACACCTCCATGTTACTACTCTATGACGTGACTCAATGTCACTCCTCCATGTCGCTACACCAACTCACTCCTCAATGTCACTCCTCCATGTCACTACTTATTGTCACTCCTCCATGTCACTCATCCATGTTATTCCTCCATGTCACTCCTTTATGTCACAACTCCAATTCACTCCTACATGTCCATCCTCCATGTCACTCCTCCATGTCTATCCTCCGTGTTGCTCCTCCTTGTCACTCCTCCAAGTCACTCACCCATGTCCCTCCACGATGTCACTCCACCATATCAACCCTCCTTCCTGATCAACCCTGTCACTTCTCCAAGTCACTCCTCCATGTCTATCCTCCATGTCACTACTCCACATCAATCCTCTATGTCACTCCTCCATGTCACTCCTCCATGTCGCTCTAACAACTCACTAATCCATGTCACTCCTCCAGGTCACTCCTCCATGTCGCTACTCAAAGTCACTCCTCCATGTCACTACACCAACTCAATCCTTCTTGTCACTCCTCCATGTCACTCATCCATGTCACTTCTATATGTCTTCCATGTCACTCCTCCATGTACCTCCTCCATGTCACTCCTCCACGTTGCTCCTCTATATCACTCCTCCATGTCACACCTCCATGTCACTCCTCCATATCGCTACACCAACTCATTACTCATGTCACTCCTCCATGTCGCTACATAAACTAAATCCTCTTTTACACTCTTTCATGTCACTCCTCCATATCGGTCCTCCATGTCCCTCCTCCATGTCACTCCTCCATGTCATTCCTCCATGTCACACCTCCATGTGACTCCTCCATGTCGCTCCACAAACTCCTTCCTCCATGTTACTCCTCCATGTCACTCCTCCATGTCACTCCTCCATGTCACACCTCCATGTGACTCCTCCATGTCGCTCAACCAACTCCTTCCTCCATGTTACTCCTCCATGTCACTCCTCCATGTCACTCCTCCATGTGACTCCTCCATATCGCTCCATTAACTCACTCCTCCATGTCACTCCTCCATTTCTCTCCTCCATGTCGCTATAACAACTCACTCCTCCATGTCACTCCTCCAGGTCACTCCTCCATGTCGCTACTCAAAGTCACTCCTCCATGTCACTAAAATAACTCACTCCTCAATTTCACGCCTCAATGTCACTACTTCATGTCACTCCATGTCGCTACACAAACTCAATCCTCCTTTACACTCTTTCATGTCACTCCTCCATATCTCTCCTCCATGTCCCTCCTCCATGTCACTCCTCCATGTCATTCCTCCATGTCACTCCTCCATGTATCTCCTCCATGTCGCTACTCGATATCACTCCTCCATGTCACTCCTCCATGTCGCTCCTCCATGTCATTCCTCCATGTCACTCCTCCATGTATCTCCTCCATGTCGCTACTCGATATCACTCCTCCATGTCCATCCTCCATGTCGCTACACCAACTCACTCCTCAATGTCACTCCTCCATGTCACTACTTCTTCTCACTCCTCCATGTCACTCATCCATGTCATTCCTCCATGTCACTCCTTTATGTCACTCCTCCAATTCACTCTTCCATTTCACTCCTCCATGTCACTCATCCATGTCCCTCCTCCATGTCACTCCATCCTATCAATCTTCCTTATTTATCCGACCTGTCACTTCTCCATGTCACTCTTCCATGTCATTCCTCCATGTCACTTCTCCATGTCTCTCCTCCACGTCACTCCTCTATGTCACTCCTCCATGTCACTCCTCCATGTCGCTACACCAAGTCAATCCTCCTTGTCACTCCTCCATGTCGCTCCTTCATGTTGCTCCTCCAGGTCACTCCTCCATGTCGCTACTTCATGTAACTCCTCCATGTCGCTACACAAACTCAACCCTCCTTGTCACTCCTCCATGTCACTCATCCATGTCGCTCCTCCGTGTTTCTCCTCCAAGTCAGTCCTCCATGTAACTCCTGCATGTAGCTACTCCATGTCACTCCTCCATGTCGCTACACAAACTCACTCCTAATTTCACTCTTCCATGTCACTCCTCCAAGTCCACTCACCCATGTCCCTCCGTGATATCACTCCACCATATAAACCCTCCTTTTTGATCCGCCCTGTCACTTCTCCATGTCACTCCTCCATGTCTCTCCTCCACGTCACTCCTCTATATAACTCCTCCATGTCACTCCTACATGTCACTCCTCCATGTCTCTCCTCTATGTCGCTCTAAAAACTCACTCCTCCATGTCACTCCTCCATGTCAATCCACCATTTCACTCCTCCATTTCTCTCCTCCATGTCGCTATAACAACTCACTCCTCCATGTCTCTCCTCAAGGTCACTCCTCCATGTCGCTATAACAACTCACTTCTCCATGTCTCTCCTCCAGGTCACTCCTCCATGTCACTCCACCATTTCACTCCTCCATGTCACTCCTCAAGGTCACTCCTCCATGTCACTACTCAAAGTCACTCCTCCATGTCACTCAACCATGTCATTCCTCCATGTCACTCGTTTATGTCACTCCTCCATTTCACTCCTCCATGTCACTTCTATATGTCTTCCATGTCACTCCTCCATGTCCATCCTCCATGTCGCTACACCTACTCACTCTTCCATGTCACTCCTCCATGTCGCTCCTCCATGTTGCTCCTCCGTGTCACTCCTCCATGACACTCATCCATGTCCCTCCGCCTTGTCACTCCACCATATCAATCTTCTTTTGTTATCTGCCCTGTCACTTCTCCATGTCACTCTTCCATGTCTCTCCTCCACGTCATTCCACTATGTCTCTCCTCCATATCACTCCTCTATGTCACTCCTCCATGTCTCTACTCCATGTCGCTCTAACAACTCACTCCTCCATGTCACTCCACCATTTCACTCCTTCATGTCACTCCTCCAGGTCACTTCTCCATGTCGCTACTTCATGTCACTCCTCCATGTCGCTACACAAACTCAACCCTCCTTGTCACTCCTCCATGTCACTCATCCATGTCATTCCTCATGTTACTCCTTTATGTTACTCCTCCATATCACTCTTCCATGTCTCTCATCCATGTCTCTCCTCTATGTCACTCTTCCATGTCACTCCTCCATGTCACTCCTCCAGGTCACTCCTCCATGTCGCTACTCAAAGTCACTCCTCCATGTCACTCATCCATGTCATTCCTCCATGTCACTCCTCCATGTAACTCCTCCATGTCCATCCTCCATGTCACTCCTCCAAGTCACTCACCCATGTCCCTCCACGATGTCACTCCACCATATCGACCCTACTTCCTGATCAACCCTGTCACTTCTCCAAGTTCCACTTCTATATGTCTTCCAAGTCCATGTCGCTATAACAACTCACTCCTCCATGTCTCTCCTCAAGGTCACTCCTCCATGTCGCTATAACAACTCACTTCTCCATGTCTCTCCTCCAGGTCACTCCTCCATGTCACTCCACCATTTCACTCCTCCATGTCACTCCTCAAGGTCACTCCTCCATGTCACTACTCAAAGTCACTCCTCCATGTCACTCAACCATGTCATTCCTCCATGTCACTCGTTTATGTCTCTCCTTCATGTAACTCCTCCATGTCGCTACACAAACTCAACCCTCCTTGTCACTCCTCCATGTCACTCATCCATGTCGCTCCTCCGTGTTTCTCCTCCAAGTCAGTCCTCTATGTAACTCCTGCATGTAGCTACTCCATGTCACTCCTCCATGTCGCTACACAAACTCACTCCTAATTTCACTCTTCCATGTCACTCCTCCAAGTCACTCACCCATGTCCCTCCGTGATATCACTCCACCATATAAACCCTCCTTTTTGATCCGCCCTGTCACTTCTCCATGTCACTCCTCGATGTCTCTCCTCCACGTCACTCCTCTATATAACTCCTCCATGTCACTCCTACATGTCACTCCTCCATGTCTCTCCTCTATGTCGCTCTAAAAACTCACTCCTCCATGTCACTCCTCCATGTCAATCCACCATTTCACTCCTCCATTTCTCTCCTCCATGTCGCTATAACAACTCACTCCTCCATGTCTCTCCTCAAGGTCACTCCTCCATGTCGCTATAACAACTCACTTCTCCATGTCTCTCCTCCAGGTCACTCCTCCATGTCACTCCACCATTTCACTCCTCCATGTCACTCTCAAGGTCACTCCTCCATGTCACTACTCAAAGTCACTCCTCCATGTCACTCAACCATGTCATTCCTCCATGTCACTCGTTTATGTCACTCCTCCATGTCACTTCTATATGTCTTCCATGTCACTCCTCCATGTCCATCCTCCATGTCGCTACACCTACTCACTCTTCCATGTCACTCCTCCATGTCGCTCCTCCATGTTGCTCCTCCGTGTCACTCCTCCATGACACTCATCCATGTCCCTCCGCCTTGTCACTCCACCATATCAATCTTCTTTTGTTATCTGCCCTGTCACTTCTCCATGTCACTCTTCCATGTCTCTCCTCCACGTCATTCCACTATGTCACTCCTCCATATCACTCCTCTATGTCACTCCTCCATGTCTCTACTCCATGTCGCTCTAACAACTCACTCCTCCATGTCACTCCACCATTTCACTCCTTCATGTCACTCCTCCAGGTCACTTCTCCATGTCGCTACTTCATGTCACTCCTCCATGTCGCTACACAAACTCAACCCTCCTTGTCACTCCTCCATGTCACTTCATCCATGTCATTCCTCATGTTACTCCTTTATGTTACTCCTCCATATCACTCTTCCATGTCTCTCATCCATGTCTCTCCTCTATGTCACTCTTCCATGTTACTCCTCCATGTCACTCCTCCAGGTCACTCCTCCATGTCGCTACTCAAAGTCACTCCTCCATGTCACTCATCCATGTCATTCCTCCATGTCACTCCTCCATGTAACTCCTCCATGTCCATCCTCCATGTCACTCCTCCAAGTCACTCACCCATGTCCCTCCACGATGTCACTCCACCATATCGACCCTACTTCCTGATCAACCCTGTCACTTCTCCAAGTTCCACTTCTATATGTCTTCCAAGTCACTCCTCCATGTCCCTCCTCCATGTAGCTCCTCCGTGTTGCTCCTCCAAGTCAGTCCTCCATGTAACTCCTCCATGTAGCTACTCCATGTCACTCCTCCATGTCGCTACACAAACTCACTCCTCCATGTCACTACTTCTTGTCACTCCTCCATGTCACTCGTCCATGTCATTCCTCCATTTCTCTCCTCCATGTCGCTATAACAACTCACTCCTCCATGTCACTCCTCCAGGTAACTCTTCCACATCGCTACTCAAAGTCACTCCTCCATGTCGCTACAACAACTCACTCCTCAATGTCACTCCTCAATGTCACTACTTCATGTCACTCCTCCATGTCATCCTCCATGTCACTCCTCCATGTATCTCCTCCATATTGCTACTCTATGTCACTCCTCCATGTCACTCCTCCATGTCACTACTTGTTGTCACTCCTCCATGTCACTCATCCATGTCATTCCTCCATGTCACTCCTTTATGTCACAACTCCAATTCACTCCTCCATGTCACCTCTATATGTCTTCCATGTCACTCCTCCATGTCCATCCTCCCATGTCACTACTCTATGTCACTCCTCCATGTTGCTCCTCCGTGTTGCTCCTCCTTGTCACTCCTCCAAGTCACTCTCCCATGTCCTTCCACGATGTCACTCAGCCATATAAACCTTCCTTCCTGATCAACCCTGTCACTTCTCCAAGTCACTCCTCCATGTCCATCCTTCATGTCACTACTTAATGTCACTCCTCCATGTCGCTCCTCCGTGTTGCTCCTCCTTGTCACTCCTCCAAGTCACTCACCCATGTCCCTCACGATGTTACTCCACCATATCAACCCTCCTTCCTGATCAACCCTGTCACTTCTCCAAGTCACTCCTCCATGTCCATCCTCCATGCCACTCCTCATGTTGCTACACAAACTCACTCCGCATGTTACTACTCTATATTGCTACTCCATGTCATTCCTCCATGTCGCTACACCAACTCACTCCTCAATGTCACTACTTCTTGGTCACTCCTCCATGTCACTCATCCATGTCACTCCTTTATGTCACAACTCCAATTCACTCCTCCATGTCACCTCTATATGTCTTCCATGTCACTTCTCCAAGTCACTCCTCCATGTCCATCCTCCATGTCACTACTCCACATCAATCCTCTATGTCACTCCTCCATGTCACTCCTCCATGCCGCTCTAACAACTCACTCCTCCATGTCACCCCACCATTTCACTCCTCCATGTCACTCCTCCAAGTCACTCCTCCATGTCGCTAATCAAAGTCACTCCTCCATGTCACGACACCAACTCAATCCTTCTTGTCACTCCTCCATGTCACTACTTCATGTCACTCTTCCATGTCACTACTCCATTTGACTAATCCATGTCGCTCCACCAACTCACTCCTCCACGTCGCTCCTCCATGTTGCTCTTCCATGTCACTCCTCCATGTCACTTCTATATGGTCTTCCATGTCATTCCTCCATGTACCTCCTCCATGTCACTCCTCCACGTCGCCTCCTCTATGTCACTCCTCCATGTCACACCTCCATTGTCCACTCCTCCATGTCGCTCTAACAACTCACTCCTCCATGTCACTCCACCATTTCACTCCTCCATGTCACTCCTCAAAGTCACTCCTCCATGTCACTAACCAACTCACTCCTCAAAGTCACTCCTCAATGTTACTACTTTCATGTCACTCCTCCATGTCGCTACATAAACTAATCCTCCTTTACACTCTTTCATGTCACTCCTCCATATCGCTCCTCCATGTCCCCTCCTCCATGTCACTCCTCCATTGTCATTCCTCCATGTCACACCTCCATGTGACTCCTCCATGTCGCTCCACCAACTCCTTACTCCATGTTACTCCTCCATGTCACTCCTCCATGTCACTCCTCCATGTCAGTACCTCCATGTGACTCCTCCATGTCGCTCAACCAACTCCTTCCTCCATGTTACTCCTCTATGTCACTCCTCCATGTCACTCCTCCATGTGACTCCTCCATGTCGCTCCATCAACTCACTCCTCCATGTCACTCCTCCATTTCTCTCCTCCATGTCGCTATAACAACTCACTCCTCCATGTCACTCCTCCAGGTCACTCCTCCATGTCGCTACTCAAAGTCACTCCTCCATGTCACTACAACAACTCACTCCTCAATGTCATTCCTCAATGTCACTACTTCATGTCACTCCATGTTGCTACACAAACTCAATCCTCCTTTACACTCTTTCATGTCACTCCTCCATATCGCTCCTCCATGTCCCTCCTCCATGTCACTCCTCCATGTATCTCCTCCATGTCGCTACTCTATATCACTCCTCCATGTCACTCCTCCATGTCGCTACACAAACTCACTCCTCATGTTACTACTCTATGTTGCTACTCCATGTCCATCCTCCATGTCGCTACACCAATTAACTCCTCAATGTCACTCCTCCAATTCACTCTTCCATGTCACTCCTCCATGTCACTCATCCACGTCCCTCCTCCATGTCACTCCATCCTATCAATCTTTCTTGGTTATCCGACCTGTCACTTCTCCATGTCACTCTTCCATGTCTCTCCTCCACGTCACTCCTCTATGTCACTCCTCCATGTCACTCCTCCATGTCGCTACACCAAGTCAATCCTCCTTGTCACTCCTCCATGTCGCTCCTTCATGTGCTCCTCCATGTCACTCCTCCATTTCACTCCACGACGTCGCTCCTCTACGTCACTCCTCATGTCACTATACCAACATCAATCCTCCTTGTCACTCCTCCATATCACTCATCCATGTCATTCCTCCATGTTTCTCCTTTATGTCAATCCCTCCAACTCACTTCTCCATGTCACTTCTATATGTCTTCCATTTCACTCCTCCATGTCCATCCATCATGTCACTACTCCATGTCACTCCTCCATGTCGCTCCTCCGTGTTGCTCCTCCAAGTCACTCCTCCATGTAACTCCTCCATGTAGCTACTCCATGTCACTCGTCCATGTCACTACTTCTTCTCACTCCTCCATGTCACTCATCCATATCATTCCTCCATGTCACTCCTCCATGTCTCTCCTGATGTCGCTCTAAAACTCACTCCTCCTTGTCACTCCTATCACTCATCCATGTCATTCCTCCATGTCACTCCTTTATGTAAATCCTCCAAGTCACTCCTCCATGTCACTTCTATATGTCTTCTATTTCACTCCTCCATCTCCATCCATCATATCACTACTCCATGTCACTCCTCCATGTCGCTCCTCCGTGTTGCTCCTCCAAGTCACTCCTCCATGTACTCCTCCATGTAGCTACTCCATGTCACTCCTCCCTGTCACTACACAATCTCACTCCTCATGTCACTCGTCCATGTCACTCCTTCCATGTCACTCTCCATGTCATTCCTCCATTTCGCTACACCAACTCATCTTCCATGTTACTCCTCAATGT
>VHQL01000234.1:159796-204591 GCA_014673565.1 Sebastes schlegelii
ATGGAGGAGTGACATATAGTAGCTACAAGGAGGAGTTACATGGAGACTGACTTGGAGGAGCAACACGGAGGAGCGACATGGAGGAGGGACATGGAGGACTGACTTGGAAGACATATAGAAGTGACATGGAGGATGAATTGGAGTAGTGACATAAAGGAGTGACATGGAGGAATGACATGGATGAGTGACATGGAGGAGTGACTTTGAGTAGCAACATGGAGGAGTGACATGGAGGAGTGACATGGAGGAGTGAAATGGTGGAGTGACATGGAGGGAGTGACATGGAGGAGTGACTTTGAGTAGCGACATGGAGGAGTGACCTGGAGTAGTGACATGGAGGAGTGACTTTGAGTAGCGACATGGAGGAGTGACCTGGAGGAGTGATATGGAGGAGTGAGTTGTTATAGCGACTTGGAGGAGAGAAATGGAGGAGTGGACATGGATGAGTGACATTGAGGAGTGAGTTGCTGTAGTAACATGAAGGAGTTACTTTGAGTAGCGACATGGAGGAGTGACCTGGAGGAGGGACATGGAGGAGTGAAATGGTTGGACGTGACATGGAGGAGTGAAGTTGTTAGGGGACATGGAGGGAGAGACACTGAGGGAGTGACATGGAGTAGTAGCTACATGGGTAGTGAGTTACATGGAGGAGTGGCATGGAGGAGTGACCAAGAGGAGTGACATGGAAGGATGAGTGACCATGGAGGAAGTAACTTGGAGGAGTGACATAAAGGAGTGACATGGAGGAGCTACATGGAGGAGTAAAATGGAGGAAGGATGTTGGTGGAGCGACATGGAGGAGTCACATGGAGTAGCAACATTGAGGAGTAACATGGAAGAGTGAGTTGGTGTAGGCGAAATGGAGGAATGACATGGGGAGAGTGACATGAGGAGTGACATGGACGAGTGGACATGAGGAGTGAGATTGTGTAGTGAAAGGGAGGAGTGACATGGAGTAGCTACATGGAGGAGTTACATGGAGGAGTAGTGACTTGGAGGAGCAACACGGAGAGCGACATGGAGGAGTGACTGGAGTAGTGATATGATGGATGGAGATGGAGGAGTGAAATAGAAGACATATAGAAGTGACATGGAGGAGTGACTTGGAGGATTTACATAAAGGAGTGACATGGAGGAAATGACATGGATGAGTGATATGGAGGAGTGACAAGGAGGAGAGTGAGTTGTTTAGAGCGACATCAGGAGAGACATGGAGGAGTGACATGGAGGAATGATATGGATGAGTGACATGGAGGAGTGAGAAGAAGTAGTGACATGGAGGAGTGACATGGAGTAGCTACATGGAGGAGTTACATGGAGGAGTGACTGGAGGAGCAACACGGAGGGAGCGACATGGAGGAGTGACATGGAGTAGTGACATGATGGATGGACATGGAGGAGTGAAATGGAAGACATATAGAAGTGACATGGAGAAGTGAGTTGGAGGATGACATAAAGGAGAAACATGGAGGAATGACATGGATGAGTGATATGGAGGAGTGACAAGGAGGATTGAGTTGGGTATAGTGACATGAGGAGTGACGTAGAGGAGAGACGTCGTGGAGTGAAATGGAGGAGTGACATGGAGGAGCACATGAAGGAGCGACATGGAGGAGTGACAAGGAGGATTGACTTGGTGTAGCGACATGGAGGAGTGACATGGAGGAGTGACATAGAGGAGTGACGTGGAGGAGAGACATGGAAGATGACATGGAGAAGTGACAGGTCGGATAACCAAGGAAGATTGATAGGATGGAGTTATGGAGGATGACGTGGATGAGTGACTGGAGGAGTGACATGGAAGTGAATTGAGGAGTGACATTGAGGAGTTAATTGGTGTAGCGACATGGAGGATGGACATGGAGTAGCAACATAGAGTAGTAACATGAGGAGTGAGTTTGTGTAGCGACATGGAGGAGTGACATGGAGGAGTGATATAGAGTAGCGACATGGAGGAGATACATGGAGGAGTGACATGGAGGAGGGACATGGAGGAGCGATATGGAGGAGTGACATGAAAGAGTGTAAAGGAGGATTGAGTTTGTGGTAGCAACATGGAGTGACATGAAAGTAGTGACATTGAGGAATGACATTGAGGAGTGAGTTGTTGTAGTGACATGGAGGAGTGACTTTGAGTAGCGACATGGAGGAGTGACCTGGAGGAGTGACATGGAGGAGTGAGTTGTTATAGCGACATGGAGGAGTCACATGGAGGAGTGACATGGAGGAGTGACCATAGAGGAGTAACATGGAGGAAGGAGTTGGTTTGAGCGACATGGAGGAGTCACATGGAGGTATGACATGGAGGCAGTGACATGGAGGAGTGACATGGAGGAGTAACATGGAGTAAGGAGTTGGTGGAGCGACATGGAGGAGTCACATGGAGGTGTGACATGGAGGAATGACATGGAGGAGTGACATGGAGGAGGGACATGGAGGAGCGATATGGAGGAGTGACATGAAAGAGTGTAAAGGAGGATTTAGTTTATTTAGCGTCATGGAGGAGTGACATGAAGAAGTAGTAACATTGAGGAGTGACTTTGAGGAGTGAGTTGGTTAGTGACATGGAGGAGTGACTTTGAGGAGTGACATGGAGGAGTGAAATGGTGGAGTGACATGGAGGAGTGAGTTGTTAGAGCGACATGGAGGAGTGACATGGAGGTGTGACATGGAGGAGTGACATAGAGGAGCGACGTGGAGGAGTGACATGGAGGAGGTACATGGAGGAATGACATGGAAGACATATAGAAGTGACATGGAGGAGTGACATGGAAGAGCAACATGGAGGAGCGACGTGGAGGAGTGAGTTGGTGGAGCGACATGGATTAGTCAAATGGGAGTAGTGACATGGAAGAGTGACATGAAGTAGTGACATGGAGGAGTGACAGAAGGATTGAGTTGGTGTCGTGACATGGAGGGAGTGACTTTGATTAGCGACATGGAGGAGTGACTTGGAGGAGTGACATGGAGGAGTGAAATGGTGGGGTGACATGGAGGAGTGAGTTTGTTAGAGCGGCATGGAGGAGTGACATGGAGGAGTGACATAGAGGATTGATGTGGAGTAGTGACATGGAGGATGGACATGGAGGAGTGACTTGGAGAAGTGACATGGAAGACATATAGAGGTGACATGGAGGAGTGAATTGGAGTTGTGACATAAAGGAGTGACATGGATGAGTGACATGGAGGAGTGACAAGAAGTAGTGACATGGAGGAGTGACATTGAGGAGTGAGTTGGTGTAGCGACATGGAGGAATGACATGGAGTAGCAATATAGAGTAGTAACATGCGGAGTGAGTTTGTGTAGCACATGGAGGAGTGGCATGGAGGATGGACATGGAGGAGTGACTTGGAGAAGTGACAGGGTTGATCAGCAAGGAGGGTTGATATGGTGGAGTAACATCGTGGAGGGACATGGGTGAGTGACTTGGAGGAGTGACAAGGAGGAGCAACACGGAGGAGCGACATGGAGGAGTGACATTAAGTAGTGACATGAAGGATGGACATGGAGGAGTGACTTGGAGAAGTGACAGGGTTGATCAGGAAGGAAGGTTTATATGGCCTGAGTGACATCGTGGAAGGACATGGGAGAGTGACTTGGAGGAGTGACAAGGAGGAGCAACACGGAGGAGCAACATGGAGGAGTGACATAGAGTAGTGACATGGAGGATGGACATGGAGGAGTGACATGGAAGACATATAGAGGTGGACATGGAGGAGTGAATTGGAGTTGTGACATAAAGGAGTGACATGGAGGAATGACATGGATGAGTGACATGGAGGAGTGACAAACAAGTAGTGACATGGAGGAGTGACATGGAGGAGTGACATAGAGTAGCAATATGGAGGAGATACATGGAGGAGTGACATGGAGGATGACATGGAGGAGTGACATGAAGTAGTGACATTGAGGAGTGACATTGAGGAGTGAGTTGTTGTAGCGACATGGAGGAGTGACTTTGAGTAGCGATGTGGAAGAGTTACCTGGAGGAGTGACATGGAGGAGTGAGTTGTTATAGCGACATGGAGGAGAGAAATGGAGGAATGACATGGACGAGTGACATGGAGGAGTGACAAGAAGTAGTGACATGGAGGAGTGAGTTTGTGTAGCGACATGGAGGAGTGACATGGAGTAGCTACATGGAGGAGTTACATGGAGGACTGACTTGGACGAGCAACACGGAGGAGCTACATGGAGGAGGGACATGGAGGAGTGACTTGGAAGACATATAGAAGTGGAACTTGGAGAAGTGACAGGGTTGATCAGGAAGTAGGGTCGATATGGTGGAGTGACATCGTGGAGGGACATGGGTGAGTGACTTTGGAGGAGTGACATGGAGGATGGACATGGATGAGTGACATGGAGGAGTGACTTTGAGTAGCGACATGGAGGAGTGACCTGGAGGAGTGACATGGAGGAGTGACATGGAAGAGTGACATAGAGGAGAGACATGGATGAGAGGACATGGAAGAGTGATATGGAGGAGTAACATAAAGGATGAGTAACATGAGGAATGACATGGATGAGGGACATGGAGGAGTGACAAGGAGGGTTGAGTTTGTGTAGCGACATGGAGGAGTGACATGAAGTAGCGACATGGAGAAGTGACCTGGAGGAGTGACATGAAGGAGTGAAATGGTGGAGTTAGGACATGGAGGAGTGAGTTGTTAGAGCGACATGGAGTAGAGACATGGAGGAGTGACATAGAGGAGTGATATGGAGGAGAGACATAGTGGAATGACGTGGAGGAGAGACATGGAAAGAGTGACATGGAGAAGTGACAGGGCAGATAACAAAGAAGATTGATATGGTGGAGTGACAAGGCGGAGGGACATGGATGAGTGTCATGGAGGAGTGACACGGAGGAGCAACATGGAGGAGCGACATGGAGGAGTGACATGGAAGAGTGAGTAGGTGTAGCGACATGGAGGATGGACATGGAGGAGTGACATGGAAGACATATAGAAGTGACATGGAGGAGTGAAATGGAGGAGTGACATAAACGAGTGACATGGAGGAATGACATGGTTGAGTGACATGGAGGAGTGACTTTGAGTAGTGACATGGAGGAGTGACCTTGAGGAGTGACATGGAGGAGTGAAATGGTGGAGTGACATGGAGGAGTGACCTGGAGGAGAGACATGGAGAAGTGAGTTGTTATAGCGACATGGAGGAGTGACCTTGAGGAGAGACATGGAGGAGTGAGTTGTTATAGCGACATGGAGGAGAGAAATGGAGGAGTGAAATGGTGATTGACATGGAGGAGGAGTGACATGGAGGAGTGAGTTTTTTAGAGCGACATAGAGGAGAGACATGGAGGAGTGACATGTAGGAGTGACATGGAGGAGTTATATAGAGGAGTGACGTGGAGGAGAGACATGGAGGAGTGACATGGAGAAGTGACAGGGGCGGATCAAAAAGGAGGGTTTATATGGTGGAGTGATATCACGGAGGGACATGGGTGAGTGACTTGGAGGAGTGACATGGAAGAGTGAAATTAGGAGTGAGTTTGTGTAGCGACATGGAGGAGTGACATGGAGTAGCTACATGCAGGAGTTACATGGAGGACTGACTTGGAGGAGAAACACGGAGGAGCGACATGGATGAGTGACATGGAGGAGTGACAAGGAGGGTTGAGTTTGTGTAGCGACATGGAGGAGTTACATGAAGTAGCGACATGGAGGAGTGACCTGGAGGAGCAACATGAAGGAGCGACATGGAGGAGTGACAAGGAGGATTGACTTGGTGTAGCGACATGGAGGAGTGACATGGAGGAGTGACATAGAGGAGTGACGTGGAGGAGAGACATGGAGAAGTGACATGGAGGACTGACATGGAAGAGTGACATGGAGAAGTGACAGGTCGGATAAATAAGGAAGATTGATAGGATGGAGTGACATGGAGGAGGGACATGGATGAGTGACATGGAGGAGTGAAATGGAAGAGTGAATTGGAGGAGTGACATAAAGGAGTGACATGGAGGAATGACATGGATGAGTGACATGGAGGAGTGAGAAGAAGTAGTGACATGGAGGAGTGACATTGAGGAGTGAGTTGGTGTAGCGACATGGAGGATGGACATGGAGGAGTGATATCGAGTAGCGACATGGAGGAGATACATGGAGGAGTGACATGGAGGAATGACATGGAGGAGCGACATGGAGGAGTGACATGGAGGAGTGATATCGAGTAGCGACATGGAGGAGATACATGGAGGAGTGACATGGAGGAATGACATGGAGGAGTGACATGGAGGAGGGACATAGAGGAGAGATATGGAGGAGTGACATGAAAGAGTGTAAAGGAGGATTGAGTTTGTGTAGCGACATGGAGTGACATGAAGTAGTGACATTGAGGCGTGAAATTGAGGAGTGAGTTATTTTAGTGACATGGAGGAGTGACTTTGAGTAGCGACATGGAGGAGTGACCTGGAGGAGTGACATGGAGGAGTGAGTTGTTTATAGCGACATGGAGGAGAGAAATGGAGGAGTGACATGGAGGAGTGAGTTAATGGAGCGATATGGAGGAGTCACATGGAGGAGTGACATGGAGGAGTGACATGGAGGAGTAACATGGAGGAAGGAGTTGGTTGAGCGACATGGAGGAGTCACATGGAGGTGTGACATGGAGGAGTGACATGGAGGAGTGACATGGAGGAGTAACATGGAGGAAGGAGTTTGTGGAGCGACATGGAGGAGTCACATGGAGGTGTGACATGGAGGAATGACATGGAGGAGTGACATGGAGGAGGGACATGGAGGACCGATATGGAGGAGTGACATGAAAGAGTGTAAAAGAGGATTTAGTTTATGTAGCGACATGGAGGAGTGACATGAGTAATGAGTTGGTGTAGCGATATGGAGGAGTGACATGGAGGTGTGACATGGAGGAGTGATATAGAGGAGCAACGTGGAGGAGTGACATGGAGGAGGTACATGGAGGAGTGACATGGAAGACATATAGAAGTGACATGGATGAGTGACATGGAGGAGTGACAAGAAGGATTGAGTTGGTGTAGTGACATGGAGGAGTGACTTTGAGTAGCGACATGGAGGAGTGACCTGGAGGAGTGACATGGATTAGTGAGTTGTTAGAGCGACATGGAGGAGTGACATGGAGGAGTGACATAGAGGATTGATGTGGAGTAGTGGACATGGAGGATAGACATGGAGGAGTGACTTGGAGAAGTGACAGGGTTGATCAGGAAGGAGGGTTGATATGGTGGAAGTGACATCGTGGAGGGACATGGGTGAGTGACTTGGAGGAGTGACAAGGAGGAGCAACACGGAGGATAGACATGGAGGAGTGACATGGAGGATGGACATGGAGGAGTGAATTGGAGTTGTGACATAAAGGAGTGACATGGAGGAATAACATGGATGAGTGACATGGAGGAGTGACAATAAGTAGTGACATGGAGGAGTGACATTGAGGAGTGAGTTGGTGTAGCGACATGGAGGAGTGACATTGAGTCACGTCATAGAGTAGTAACATGGAGGTGTGACTTGGAGGAGTTACATAGAGGAGCGACGTGGAGGAGTGACATGGAGGAGGGACATGGAGGAGTGACATGGAAGACATATAGAATTGACATGGATGAGTGACATGGAGGAGTGACAAGAAGGGTTGAGTCGGTGTAGTGACATCGAGGAGTGACTTTGAGTAGCGACATGGAGGAGTGACCTGGAGGAGTTACATGGAGGAGTGAAATGGTGGGGTGACATGGAGGAGTGAGTTGTTAGAGCGACAAGGAGGAGTGACATGGAGGAGTGACATAGACGATTGATGTGGAGTAGTGACATGGAGGATGGACATGGAGGAGTGACATCGAGAAGTGACATAGAAGACATATAGAGGTGAAATGGAGGAGTGAATTGGATTTGTGACATAAAGGAGTGACATGGAGGAATGACATGGATGAATGACATGGAGGAGTGACAAGAAGTAATGACATGGAGGAGTGATATTGAGGAGTGAGTTGGTGTAGCGACATGGAGGAGTGACATGAAGTAGCGACATAGAGTAGTAACATGAGGAGTGAGTTTGTGTAGCGACATGGAGGAGTGACATGGAGGAGTGACATGGAGGAGTGACATAGACTTGCGACATGGAAGAGATACATGGAGGAGTGAAATGGAGGAATGACATGGAGGAGTGAATTGGAATAGCGACATGGAGGAGTGACATGGAGAAATGACAGGGCGGATAACCAAGGAGGGTTGATATGGTGGAGAGTGACATGGAGGAGTGACATGAGGAGTGAGTTTGTGTAGCGACATGGAGGAGTGACATGGAGTAGCTACATGGAGGAGTTACATGGAGGAGTAACTTGGAGGAGCAACACGGAGGAGTGACATGGAGGGAGTGACATGGATTAGTACATGGAATAGCTACATGTGGAAGGGACATGTAGAAGTGACAGGGTTTATCAAGAAGGAGGGTTGATATGGTGGAGTGACATGGAGGAGTGACATGGAGGAGTGACATGGAGGAGTGGCATGGAGGAGTTACAAGGAGGGTTGAGTTGGTGTAGCGACATTGAGGAGTGACATGGAGGAGTGACATAGAGTAGCGACATGGTGGAGTCACATGGAGTAGCAACATGGAGGAATGACATAAAGTTGTGACATGGAGGAGTGACATTGAGGAGTGAGTTGGTTGTAGTGACATGGAGGAGTCACTTTGAGTAGCGACATGGAGGAGTGACCTGGAGGAGTGACATGGAGGACTGAAATGGTGGAGTGACATGGAGGAGTGAGTTGTTTATAGCGATATGGAGGAGAAACATGGAGGAGTGACATGGAGGAGTTACATGGAGGAGTGACATAGAGGAGTGACGTGGAGGAGAGACATGGAGAAGTGACATGGAGGACTGACATGGAGGAGTGACATAGAGGAGTGACGTGGAGGAGAGACATGGAAGAGTGACATGGAGAAGTGACATGGCGGATGGACATGGAGGAGTGACTTAGAGAAGTGACAGCATTGATCAGGAAGTAGGGTTGATTTGGAGGAGTGACATCGTTGAGGGACATGGGTGAGTCACTTGGAGGAGTGACAAGGAGGAGCAACACGGAGGAGCGACATGGAGGAGTGACATGGAGTAGTGACATGGAGGATGGACATGGAGGAGTGACGTGGAAGACATATAGAGGTGACATGGAGGAGTGAATTGGAGGAGTGACATGGAGGAATGACATGGAGGAGTGACAAAAAGTATTGACATGGAGGAGTGACATTTAGGAGTGAGTTGGTGTAGTGACATGGAGGAGTGACTTTGAGTAGCGACATGGAGGAGTGACATGAAGTAGTGACTTTGAGGAGTGAGTTGGTGTCGTTACATGGAGGAGTGACTTTTTGTAGCGACATGGAGGAGTGACCTGGAGGAGTGACATGGAGGAGTGAAATGGTGGAGTGACATGGAGGAGTGACATAGAGGATTGATGTGGAGTAGTGACATGGAGGATGGACATGGAGGAGTGACTTGGAGAAGTGATCGGGTGGATCAGGAAGGAGGGTTGATATGGTGGAGTGACATCACGGAGGGACATGGGTGAGTGACTTGGAGGAGTGACATGGAGGAGTGGACATGGAGGAGAGACATGAGGAGTGAGTTTTGTGTAGCGAGATGGAGGAGTGACATTGAGTAGCTACATGGAGGAGTTACATGGAGGAGTGACTTGGAGGAGCAACACGGAGGAGCGACATGGAGGAGTGGCATGGAGGAGTGACCTAGAAGAGTGACATGTAGGAGTGACATGGAGGGGTGACATGGAGGAGTGACATAGAGTAGCGACATGGAGGAGATACATGGAGGAGTGACATGGAGGAATGACATGGAGGAGTGACATGGAGGAGGGACATGGAGGAGTGACATGAAGTAGTGACTTTGAGGAGTGAGTTGGTGTCGTTACATGGAGGAGTGACTTTTTGTAGCGACATGGAGGAGTGACCTGGAGGACTGACATGGAGGAGTGAAATGGTGGAGTGACATGGAGGAGTGACATAGAGGATTGATGTGGAGTAGTGACATGGAGGATGGACATGGAGGAGTGACTTGGAGAAGTGATCGGGTGGATCAGGAAGGAGGGTTGATATGGTGGAGTGACATCGCGGAGGGACATGGGTGAGTGACTTGGAGGAGTGACATGGAGGAGTGACATGGAGGAGAGACATGAGGAGTGAGTTTGTGTAGCGAGATGGAGGAGTGACATTGAGTAGCTACATGGAGGAGTTACATGGAGGAGTGACTTGGAGGAGCAACACGGAGGAGCAACATGGAGGAGTGGCATGGAGGAGTGACCTAGAAGAGTGACATGTAGGAGTGACATGGAGGGGTGACATGGAGGATTGACATAGAGTAGCGACATGGAGGAGATACATGGAGGAGTGACATGGAGGAATGACATGGAGGAGTGACATGGAGGAGGGACATGGAGGAGCAAAATGGAGGAGTGACATGAAAGAGTGTAAAGGAGGATTGAGTTTGTGTAGCGACATGAAGGAGTGACATGAAGTGGTATTATTGAGGAGTGACATTGTGGAGAGAGTTGGTGTAGTGACATGAAGGAGTGACTTTGAGCAGCGACATGGAGGAGTGACCTGGAGGAGTGACATGGAGGAGTGAAATGGTGGAGTGACATGGAGGAGTGAGTTGTTATAGCGACATGGAGGAGAGAAATGGAGGAGTGATATGGAGGAGTGACATTGAGGAGTGAGTTGGTGTAGGTAACATGCAGGAGTGACTTTGAGTATTGACATGGAGGAGTGACATGGAGGAGTAACATGGAGGAACGAGTTGGTTGAGCGACATGGAGGAGTCACATGGAGGTTGTGACATGGAGGAGTGACATGGAGGGGTGACATGGAGGAGTAACATGGAGGAAGGAGTTGGTGGAGCGACATGGAGGAGTCACATGGAGGTGTGACATGGAGGAATGACATGGAGGAGTGACATGGAGGAGGGACATGGAGGACCGATATGGAGGAGTGACATGAAAGAGTGTAAAAGAGGATTTAGTTTATGTAGCGACATGGAGGAGTGACATGAGTAATGAGTTGGTGTAGCGATATGGAGGAGTGACATGGAGGTGTGACATGGAGGAGTGATATAGAGGAGCAACGTGGAGGAGTGACATGGAGGAGGTACATGGAGGAGTGATATGGAAGACATATAGAAGTGACATGGATGAGTGACATGGAGGAGTGACAAGAAGGATTGAGTTGGTGTAGTGACATGGAGGATGGACATGGAGGAGTGACTTGGAGAAGTGACAGGGTTGATCAGGAAGGAAGGTTTATATGGTGGAGTGACATCGTAGAAGTACATGGGTGAGTGACTTGGAGTAGTGACAAGGAGGAGCAACACGGAGGAGCGACATGGAGGAGTGACATAGAGTAGTGACATGGAGGATGGACATGGAGGAGTGACATGGAAGACATATAGAGGTGACATGGAGGAGTGAATTGGAGTTGTGACATGGAGGTGTGACATTGAGGAGTGAGTGTGTGTAGCGACATGGAGGAGTGACATGGAAGAGTGACATGGAGTAGCGACATGGAGGAGATACATGGAGGAGTGACATGGAGGAATAACATGGAGGAGTGACATGAAAAAGTAACAATGAGGAGTGACATTGAGGAGTGAGTTGGTGTAGTGACATGGAGGAGTGACTTTGAGTAGCGACTTGGAGGAGTGACCTGGAGGAGTGACATGTAAGAGTGAGTTGTTATAGCGACATAGAGGAGAGAAATGGAGGAGTGACATTAAGGAGTTACATTGAGGAGTAAGTTGGTGTAGCGACATGGAGGAGTGACCTGGAGGAGTGACATGGAGGAGTGAAATGGTGGAGTGACATGGAGGAGTGACATGGAGGAGTGAGTTGTTATAGCGACATGGAGGACAAACATGGAGGAGTGGACATGGAGGAGTGACATGGAGGAGTGACATGGAGGAGAGACATGGAAGAGTGACATGGAGGAGTGAGTTGGTGTAGTGACATGGAGGAGAGTGACATGGAGTAGCGACATAGAGGATGGACATGGAGGAGTGACATGGAGTAGTGACATAGAGTAGTAACATGAGGAGTGAGTTTTGTAGCGACATGGAGGAGTGACATGGAGGAGTGACATGGAGGAGTGACATAGAGTAGCGACATGGAGGAGATACATGGAGGAGTGACATGGAGGAATGACATGGAGGAGTGACATGGAGGAGTGACATGAAGTAGTGACATTGAGGAGTGACATTGAGGAGTCAGTTGGTGTCGTGACATGGAGGAGTGTCTTTGAGGAGTGACAAGGAGGAGTGACATGGACGAGTGAGTTGTTAGAGCGACATGGAGGAGTGACATGGAGTAGCGACATGGAGGAGTGACATGAGTAATGAGTTGGTGTAGCGACATGGAGGAGTGACATGGAGGTGTGACTTGGAGGAGTTACATAGAGGAGCGACGTGGAGGAGTGACATGGAGGAGGGACATGGAGGAGTGACTTGGAATACATATAGAATTGACATGGATGAGTGACATGGAGGAGTGACAAGAAGGGTTGAGTCGGTGTAGTGACATCGAGGAGTGACTTTGAGTAGCGACATGGAGGAGTGACCTGGAGGAGTTACATGGAGGAGTGAAATGGTGGGGTGACATGGAGGAGTGAGTTGTTAGAGCGACATGGAGGAGTGACATGGAGGAGTGACATAGACGATTGATGTGGAAGTAGTGACATGGAGGATGGACATGGAGGAGTGACATGGAGAAGTGACATAGAAGACATATAGAGGTGACATGGAGGAGTGAATTGGAGTTGTGACATAAAGGAGTGACATGGAGGAATGACATGGATGAATGACATGGAGGAGTGACAAGAAGTAATGACATGGAGGAGTGACATTGAGGAGTGAGTTGGTGTAGCGACATGGAGGAGTGACATGGAAGTAGCGACATAGAGTAGTAACATGAGGAGTGAGTTTGTGTAGCGACATGGAGGAGTGACATGGAGGAGTGACATGGAGGAGTGACATAGACTTGCGACATGGAAGAGATACATGGAGGAGTGAAATGGAGGAATGACATGGAGGAGTGAATTGGTATAGCGACATGGAGGAGTGACATGGAGAAATGACAGGGCGGATAACCAAGGAGGGTTGATATGGTGGAGTGACATGGAGGAGTGACATGAGGAGTGAGTTTTGTGTAGCGACATGGAGGAGTGACATGGAGTAGCTACATGGAGGAGTTACATGGAGGAGTAACTTGGAGGAGCAACACGGAGGAGCGACATGGAGGAGTGGCATGGAGGAGTGACCTAGAAGAGTGACATGTAGGAGTGACATGGAGGGGTGACATGGAGGAGTGACATAGAGTAGCGACATGGAGGAGATACATGGAGGAGTGACATGGAGGAATGACATGGAGGAGTGACATGGAGGAGGGACATGGAGGAGCAAAATGGGGGAGTGACATGAAAGAGTGTAAAGGAGGATTGAGTTTGTGTAGCGAAATGAAGGAGTGACATGAAGTGGTATTATTGAGGAGTGACATTGTGGAGTGAGTCTGTGTAGTGACATGAAGGAGTGACTTTGAGCAGCGACATGGAGGAGTGACCTGGAGGAGTGACATGGAGGAGTGAAATTGTGGAGTGACATGGAGGAGTGAGTTGTTAGAGCGACATGGAGGAGAGAAATCAAGGAGTGACATGGAGGAGTGACATGGAGGAGTGACATTGAGGTGTGACATGGAGGAGTTACATAGAGGAGCGACGTGGAGGAGTGACATGGAGAAGTGACATGGATAAGTGACATGGAGGAGTGACAAGAAGTATTGAGTTGGTGTAGTGACATGGCGGAGGGACATAGATGAGTTACATAGAGGAGTGACATGGAAGAGCAACATGGAGGAGCGACGTGGAGGAGTGAGTTGGTGGAGCGACCTGGAGGAGTCACATGGAGTAGCGACATGGAGGAGTGACATGAAGTAGTGACATGGAGGAGTGATATTGAGGAGCGAGTTGGTGTAGTGACATGGAGGAGTGACTGATTAGCGAAAAGGAGGAGTGACCTGGAGGAGTGACATGGAGGAGTGCAATGGTGGAGTGACATGGAGGAGTGAGTTGTTATAGCGACATGGAGGACAAACATGGAGGAGTGACATGGAAGAGTGACATGGAGGAGTGAGTTGGTGTAGCGACATGGAGGAGTGACATGGAGTAGCGACATAGAGGATGGACATGGAGGAGTGACATGGAAGACATATAGAGGTGACATGGAGGAGTGACATGAGTAATGAGTTGGTGTAGCGACATGGAGGAGTGACATGGAGGTGTGACTTGGAGGAGTTACATAGAGGAGCGACGTGGAGGAGTGACATGGAGGAGGGACATGGAGGAGTGACATGGAATACATATAGAATTGACATGGATGAGTGACATGGAGGAGTGACAAGAAGGGTTGAGTCGGTGTAGTGACATCGAGGAGTGACTTTGAGTAGCGACATGGAGGAGTGACCTGGAGGAGTTACATGGAGGAGTGAAATGGTGGGGTGACATGGAGGAGTGAGTTGTTAGAGCGACATGGAGGAGTGACATGGAGGAGTGACATAGACGATTGATGTGGAGTAGTGACATGGAGGATGGACATGGAGGAGTGACATGGAGAAGTGACATAGAAGACATATAGAGGTGACATGGAGGAGTGAATTGGAGTTGTGACATAAAGGAGTGACATGGAGGAATGACATGGATGAATGACATGGAGGAGTGACAAGAAGTAATGACATGGAGGAGTGACATTGAGGAGTGAGTTGGTGTAGCGACATGGAGGAGTGACATGGAGTAGCGACATAGAGTAGTAACATGAGGAGTGAGTTTGTGTAGCGACATGGAGGAGTGACATGGAGGAGTGACATGGAGGAGTGACATATACTTGCGACATGGAAGAGATACATGGAGGAGTGAAATGGAGGAATGACATGGAGGAGTGAATTGGTATAGCGACATGGAGGAGTGACATGGAGAAATGACAGGGCGGATAACCAAGGAGGGTTGATATGGTGGAGTGACATGGAGGAGTGACATGAGGAGTGAGTTTGTGTAGCGACATGGAGGAGTGACATGGAGTAGCTACATGGAGGAGTTACATGGAGGAGTAACTTGGAGGAGCAACACGGAGGAGTGACATGGAGGAGTGACATGGATTAGTACATGGAGTAGCTACATGTGGGAGGGACATGGAGAAGTGACAGGGTTTGTCAAGAAGGAGGGTTGATATGGTGGAGTGACATGGAGGAGTGACATGGAGGAGTGGCATGGAGGAGTTACAAGGAGGGTTGAGTTGGTGTAGCGACATTGAGGAGTGACATGGAGGAGTGACATAGAGTAGCGACATGGTGGAGTCACATGGAGTAGCAACATGGAGGAATGACATGAAGTAGTGACATGGAGGAGTGACATTGAGGAGTGAGTTGGTGTAGTGACATGGAGGAGTCACTTTGAGTAGCGACATGGAGGAGTGACCTGGAGGAGTGACATGGAGGACTGAAATGGTGGAGTGACATGGAGGAGTGAGTTGTTATAGCGATATGGAGGAGAATCATGGAGGAGTGACATGGAGGAGTTACATGGAGGAGTGACATAGAGGAGTGACGTGGAGGAGAGACATGGAGAAGTGACATGGAGGACTGACATGGAGGAGTGACATAGAGGAGTGACGTGGAGGAGAGACATGGAAGAGTGACATGGAGAAGTGACAGGGCGGATGGACATGGAGGAGTGACTTAGAGAAGTGACAGGGTTGATCAGGAAGTAGGGTTGATTTGGAGGAGTGACATCGTTGAGGGACATGGGTGAGTGACTTGGAGGAGTGACAAGGAGGAGCAACACGGAGGAGCGACATGGAGGAGTGACATGGAGTAGTGACATGGAGGATGGACATGGAGGAGTGACGTGGAAGACATATAGAGGTGACATGGAGGAGTGAATTGGAGGAGTGACATGGAGGAATGACATGGAGGAGTGACAAAAAGTATTGACATGGAGGAGTGACATTTAGGAGTGAGTTGGTGTAGTGACATGGAGGAGTGACTTTGAGTAGCGACATGGAGGAGTGACATGAAGTAGTGACTTTGAGGAGTGAGTTGGTGTCGTTACATGGAGGAGTGACTTTGAGTAGCGACATGGAGGAGTGACCTGGAGGAGTGACATGGAGGAGTGAAATGGTGGAGTGACATGGAGGAGTGACATGGAGGATTGATGTGGAGTAGTGACATGGAGGATGGACATGGAGGAGTGACTTGGAGAAGTGATCGGGTGGATCAGGAAGGAGGGTTGATATGGTGGAGTGACGTCGCGGAGGGACATGGGTGAGTGACTTGGAGGAGTGACATGGAGGAGTGACATGGAGGAGAGACGTGAGGAGTGAGTTTGTGTAGCGAGATGGAGGAGTGACATGGAGTAGCTACATGGAGGAGTTACATGGAGGAGTGACTTGGAGGAGCAACACGGAGGAGCGACATGGAGGAGTGGCATGGAGGAGTGACCTAGAAGAGTGACATGTAGGAGTGACATGGAGGGGTGACATGGAGGAGTGACATAGAGTAGCGACATGGAGGAGATACATGGAGGAGTGACATGGAGGAATGACATGGAGGAGTGACATGGAGGAGGGACATGGAGGAGCAAAATGGAGGAGTGACATGAAAGAGTGTAAAGGAGGATTGAGTTTGTGTAGCGAAATGAAGGAGTGACATGAAGTGGTATTATTGAGGAGTGACATTGTGGAGTGAGTCTGTGTAGTGACATGAAGGAGTGACTTTGAGCAGCGACATGGAGGAGTGACCTGGAGGAGTGACATGGAGGAGTGAAATTGTGGAGTGACATGGAGGAGTGAGTTGTTAGAGCGACATGGAGGAGAGAAATCAAGGAGTGACATGGAGGAGTGACATGGAGGAGTGACATTGAGGTGTGACATGGAGGAGTTACATAGAGGAGCGACGTGGAGGAGTGACATGGAGAAGTGACATGGATAAGTGACATGGAGGAGTGACAAGAAGTATTGAGTTGGTGTAGTGACATGGCGGAGGGACATAGATGAGTTACATAGAGGAGTGACATGGAAGAGCAACATGGAGGAGCGACGTGGAGGAGTGAGTTGGTGGAGCGACCTGGAGGAGTCACATGGAGTAGCGACATGGAGGAGTGACATGAAGTAGTGACATGGAGGAGTGATATTGAGGAGCGAGTTGGTGTAGTGACATGGAGGAGTGACTGATTAGCGAAATGGAGGAGTGACCTGGAGGAGTGATATGGAGGAGTGCAATGGTGGAGTGACATGGAGGAGTGAGTTGTTATAGCGACATGGAGGACAAACATGGAGGAGTGACATGGAAGAGTGACATGGAGGAGTGAGTTGGTGTAGCGACATGGAGGAGTGACATGGAGTAGCGACATAGAGGATGGACATGGAGGAGTGACATGGAAGACATATAGAGGTGACATGGAGGAGTGAATTGGAGGACTGACATAAAGGAGTGACATGGAGGAATGACATGGAGGAGTAACAAGAAGTATTGACATGGAGGAGTGAGTTGGTGTAGCGTCATAGAGGAGTGACATGGAGTAGTGACATAGAGTAGTAACATGAGGAGTGAGTTTGTGTAGCGACATGGAGGATTGACATCGAGGAGTGACATGGAGGAGTGACATAGAGTAGCGACATGGAGGAGATACATGGAGGAGTGACATGGAGGAATGACTTGGAGGAGTGACATGGATGAGGAACATGGAGGAGCGATATGGAGGAATGACATGAAGTAGTGACATTGAGGAGTGACATTGAGGAGTGAGTTGGTGTCGTGACATGGAGGAGTGTCTTTGAGGAGTGACAAGGAGGAGTGAAATGGTGGAGTGACATGAACGAGTGAGTTGTTAGAGCGACATGGAGGAGTGACATGGAGGAGTGACATAGAGGATTGATGTGGAGTAGTGACATGGAGGATGGACATGGAGGAGTGACATGGAGAAGTGACATGGAAGACAAATAGAGGTGACATGGAGGAGTGAATTGGAGTTGTGACATAAAGGAATGACATGGAGGAATGACATGGATGAGTGACATGGAGGAGTGACATGGAGGAGTGACATGGAGGAGTGACATAGACTAGCGACATGGAAGAGATACATGGAGGAGTGAAATGGAGGAATGACATGGAGGAGTGAGTTGGAATAGCGACATGGAGGAGTGACATGGAGAAGTGACAGGGCGGATAACCAAGGAGGGTTGATATGGTGGATTGACATGGAGGAGTGACATGAGGAGTGAGTTTGTGTAGCGACATGGAGGAGTGACATGGAGTAGATACATGGAGGAGTTACATGGAGGAGTGACTTGGAAGAGCAACACGGAGGAGCGACATGGAGGAGTGACATGGAGTAGTGACATGATGGATGGACATTGAGGAGTAAAATGGAAGACATATAGAAGTGACATGGTGGAGTGAGTTTGAGGATTGACATAAAGGAGTGACATGGAGGAATGATATGGATGAGTGATATGGAGGAGTGAAAAGGAGGATTGAGTTGGTGTAGTGACATGAGGAGTGACGTAGAGGAGAGACGTCGTGGAGTGAAATGGAGGAGTGACATGGAGGAGCAACATGAAGGAGCGACATGGAGGAGTGACAAGGAGGATTGAGTTGGTGTAGCGACATGGAGGAGTGACATGGAGGAGTGACATAGAGGAGTAACGTGGAGGAGAGACATGGAAGAGTGACATGGAGAAGTGACAGGTCGGATAACCAAGGAAGATTGATAGGATGGAGTGACATGGAGGAGGGACATGGATGAGTGACATCGAGGAGTGACATGGAGGAGTGAATTGGAGGAGTGACATAAAGGAGTAACATGGAGGAATGACATGGATGAGTGACATGGAGGTGTTAGAAGAAGTAGTGACATGGAAGAGTGACATTGAGGAGTGAGTTGGTGTAGCGACATGGAGGATTGACATGGAGTAGCGACATAGAGTAGTAAAATGAGGAGTGAGTTGGTGTAGCGACATGGAGGAGTGACATGGAATAACGACATGGAGGAA
Organism: Sebastes schlegelii; assembly: GCA_014673565.1. Classification (NCBI taxonomy): domain Eukaryota; kingdom Metazoa; phylum Chordata; class Actinopteri; order Perciformes; family Sebastidae; genus Sebastes; species Sebastes schlegelii. Next base: position 178,882 of record VHQL01000234.1, read on the forward strand.
CATGGAGGTGTGACATGGAGGAGTGACATAGAGGAGCGACGTGGAGGAGTGAAATGGAGGAGGGACATGGAGGAGTAACATGGAAGACATAGAAGTGACATGGATGTGTGACATGGAGGAGTGACAAGAAGGATTGAGTTGGTGTAGTGACATGGCGGAGGGACATAGATGAGTTACATGGAGGAGTGACATGGAAGAGCAACATGGAGGAGCGACGTGGAGGAGTGAGTTGGTGGAGCAACATGGAGGATTCACATGGAGTAGCGATATGGAGGAGTTACATGAAGTAGTGACATGGAGGAGTGACATTGAGGAGTGAGTTGGTGTAGTGACATGGAGGAGTGACTTTGAGTAGCGACATGGAGGAGTGACATGGAGGACTGAAATGGTGGAGTGACATTGAGGAGTGAGTTGTTATAGCGACATGGAGGAAAAACATGGATGATTGACATGGAGGAGTGACATGGAGGAGTGACATAGAGGAGTGACGTGGAGGAGAGACATGTAGAAGTGACATGGAGGACTGACTTGGAGGAGTGACAAGGAGGAGCAACACGGAGGAGCGACATGCAGGAGTGACATGGAGTAGTGACATGGAGGATGGACATGGAGGAGTGACTTGGAGAAGTGACAGGGTTGATCAGGAAGGAGGGTTTTTATGGTGGAGTGAAATCGTGGAGGGACATGGGTGAGTGACTTGGAGGAGTTACAAGGAGGAACAACACGGAGGAGCGACATGGAGGAGTGACATGGAGTAGTGAAAAGGAGGATGGACATGGAGGAGTGACATGGAAGACATATAGAGGTGACATGGAGGAGTGAATTGGAGGACTGACATAAAGGAGTGACATGGAGGAATGACATGGAGGAGTGACAAGAAGTATTGACATGGAGGAGTGACATGGAGGAGTGACATAGAGTAGCAACATGGAGGAGATACATGGAGGAGTGACATGGAGGAATGACATGGAGGAGTGACATGGAGGAGGGACATGGAGGAGTGACATGGAAGACATATAGAGGTGACATGGAGGAGTGAATTGGAGGACTGACATAAAGGAGTGACATGGAGGAGTGACATAGAGTAGCAACATGGAGGAGATACATGGAGGAGTGACATGGAGGAATGACATGGAGGAGTGACATGGAGGAGGGACATGGAGGAGCGATATGGAGGATTGACATGAAAGAGTGTAAAGGAGGATTGAGTTTGTGTAGCGACATGGAGGAGTGACATATAGTAGCTACAAGGAGGAGTTACATGGAGGACTGACTTGGAGGAGCAACACGGAGGAGCGACATGGAGGAGGGACATGGAGGACTGACTTGGAAGACATATAGAAGTGACATGGAGGAGTGAATTGGAGGAGTGACATAAAGGAGTGACATGGAGGAATGACATGGATGAGTGACATGGAGGAGTGACTTTGAGTAGCAACATGGAGGAGTGACATGGAGGAGTGACATGGAGGAGTGAAATGGTGGAGTGACATGGAGGAGTGACATGGAGGAGTGACTTTGAGTAGCGACATGGAGGAGTGACCTGGAGGAGTGATATGGAGGAGTGAGTTGTTATAGCGACTTGGAGGAGAGAAATGGAGGAGTGACATGGATGAGTGACATTGAGGAGTGAGTTGCTGTAGTAACATGAAGGAGTTACTTTGAGTAGCGACATGGAGGAGTGACCTGGAGGAGTGACATGGAGGAGTGAAATGGTGGAGTGACATGGATGAGTGAGTTGTTAGAGCGACATGGAGGAGAGACATGGAGGAGTGACATGGAGTAGCTACATGGTGGAGTTACATGGAGGAGTGGCATGGAGGAGTGACCAAGAGGAGTGACATGGAGGAGTGACATGGAGGAGTAACTTGGAGGAGTGACATAAAGGAGTGACATGGAGGAGTGACATAGAGGAGTAACATGGAGGAAGGAGTTGGTGGAGCGACATGGAGGAGTCACATGGAGTAGCAACATTGAGGAGTAACATGGAAGAGTGAGATGGTGTAGCGAAATGGAGGAATGACATGGAGGAGTGACATGGAGGAGTGACATGGACGAGTGACATGAGGAGTGAGATTGTGTAGCGACAGGGAGGAGTGACATGGAGTAGCTACATGGAGGAGTTACATGGAGGAGTGACTTGGAGGAGCAACACGGAGGAGCGACATGGAGGAGTGACATGGAGTAGTGATATGATGGATGGAGATGGAGGAGTGAAATAGAAGACATATAGAAGTGACATGGAGGAGTGACTTGGAGGATTTACATAAAGGAGTGACATGGAGGAATGACATGGATGAGTGATATGGAGGAGTGACAAGGAGGAGTGAGTTGTTAGAGCGACATCAGGAGAGACATGGAGGAGTGACATGGAGGAATGATATGGATGAGCGACATGGAGGAGTGAGAAGAAGTAGTGACATGGAGGAGTGACATGGAGTAGCTACATGGAGGAGTTACATGGAGGAGTGACTTGGAGGAGCAACACGGAGGAGCGACATGGAGGAGTGACATGGAGTAGTGACATGATGGATGGACATGGAGGAGTGAAATGGAAGACATATAGAAGTGACATGGAGAAGTGACTTGGAGGATTGACATAAAGGAGAAACATGGAGGAATGACATGGATGAGTGATATGGAGGAGTGACAAGGAGGATTGAGTTGGTATAGTGACATGAGGAGTGACGTAGAGGAGAGACATCGTGGAGTGAAATGGAGGAGTGACATGGAGGAGCAACATGAAGGAGCGACATGGAGGAGTGACAAGGAGGATTGACTTGGTGTAGCGACATGGAGGAGTGACATGGAGGAGTGACATAGAGGAGTGACGTGGAGGTGAGACATGGAGGAGTGACATGGAAGAGTGAATTGGAGGAGTGACATAAAGGAGTGACATGGAGGAGTGACATTGAGGAGGGACATGGAGGAGCGATATGGAGGAGTGACATGAAAGAGTGTAAAGGAGGATTGAGTTTGGATCGGATAACCAAGGAAGATTGATAGGATGGAGTGACATGGAGGAGGGACGTGGATGAGTGACATGGAGGAGTGACATGGAAGAGTGAATTGGAGGAGTGACATAAAGGAGTGACATGGAGGAGTGACATTGAGGAGTTAATTGGTGTAGCGACATGGAGGATGGACATGGAGTAGCAACATAGAGTAGTAACATGAGGAGTGAGTTTGTGTAGCGACATGGAGGAGTGACATGGAGGAGTGATATAGAGTAGCGACATGGAGGAGATACATGGAGGAGTGACATGGAGGAGGGACATGGAGGAGCGATATGGAGGAGTGACATGAAAGAGTGTAAAGGAGGATTGAGTTTGTGTAGCAACATGGAGTGACATGAAGTAGTGACATTGAGGAGTGAGTTGTTGTAGTGACATGGAGGAGTGACTTTGAGTAGCGACATGGAGGAGTGACCTGGAGGAGTGACATGGAGGAGTGAGTTGTTATAGCGACATGGAGGAGAGAAATGGAGGAGTGACATGGAGGAGTGAGTTGATGGAGCGACATGGAGGAGTCACATGGAGGAGTGACATGGAGGAGTGACATAGAGGAGTAACATGGAGGAAGGAGTTGGTTGAGCGACATGGAGGAGTCACATGGAGGTATGACATGGAGGAGTGACATGGAGGAGTGACATGGAGGAGTAACATGGAGTAAGGAGTTGGTGGAGCGACATGGAGGAGTCACATGGAGGTGTGACATGGAGGAATGACATGGAGGAGTGACATGGAGGAGGGACATGGAGGAGCGATATGGAGGAGTGACATGAAAGAGTGTAAAGGAGGATTTAGTTTATGTAGCGACATGGAGAAGTGACATGAAGTAGTAACATTGAGGAGTGACTTTGAGGAGTGAGTTGGTTTAGTGACATGGAGGAGTGACTTTGAGGAGTGACATGGAGGAGTGAAATGGTGGAGTGACATGGAGGAGTGAGTTGTTAGAGCGACATGGAGGAGTGACATGGAGGTGTGACATGGAGGAGTGACATAGAGGAGCGACGTGGAGGAGTGACATGGAGGAGGTACATGGAGGAATGACATGGAAGACATATAGAAGTGACATGGAGGAGTGACATGGAAGAGCAACATGGAGGAGCGACGTGGAGGAGTGAGTTGGTGGAGCGACATGGATTAGTCAAATGGAGTAGTGACATGGAAGAGTGACATGAAGTAGTGACATGGAGGAGTGACAAGAAGGATTGAGTTGGTGTCGTGACATGGAGGAGTGACTTTGATTAGCGACATGGAGGAGTGACCTGGAGGAGTGACATGGAGGAGTGAAATGGTGGGGTGACATGGAGGAGTGAGTTGTTAGAGCGGCATGGAGGAGTGACATGGAGGAGTGACATAGAGGATTGATGTGGAGTAGTGACATGGAGGATGGACATGGAGGAGTGACTTGGAGAAGTGACATGGAAGACATATAGAGGTGACATGGAGGAGTGAATTGGAGTTGTGACATAAAGGAGTGACATGGATGAGTGACATGGAGGAGTGACAAGAAGTAGTGACATGGAGGAGTGACATTGAGGAGTGAGTTGGTGTAGCGACATGGAGGAATGACATGGAGTAGCAATATAGAGTAGTAACATGCGGAGTGAGTTTGTGTAGCAACATGGAGGAGTGGCATGGAGGATGGACATGGAGGAGTGACTTGGAGAAGTGACAGGGTTGATCAGGAAGGAGGGTTGATATGGTGGAGTAACATCGTGGAGGGACATGGGTGAGTGACTTGGAGGAGTGACAAGGAGGAGCAACACGGAGGAGCGACATGGAGGAGTGACATTAAGTAGTGACATGAAGGATGGACATGGAGGAGTGACTTGGAGAAGTGACAGGGTTGATCAGGAAGGAAGGTTTATATGGCTGAGTGACATCGTGGAAGGACATGGGAGAGTGACTTGGAGGAGTGACAAGGAGGAGCAACACGGAGGAGCAACATGGAGGAGTGACATAGAGTAGTGACATGGAGGATGGACATGGAGGAGTGACATGGAGGATGACATGGAGGAGTGACATGAAGTAGTGACATTGAGGAGTGACATTGAGGAGTGAGTTGTTGTAGCGACATGGAGGAGTGACTTTGAGTAGCGATGTGGAAGAGTTACCTGGAGGAGTGACATGGAGGAGTGAGTTGTTATAGCGACATGGAGGAGAGAAATGGAGGAATGACATGGACGAGTGACATGGAGGAGTGACAAGAAGTAGTGACATGGAGGAGTGAGTTTGTGTAGCGACATGGAGGAGTGACATGGAGTAGCTACATGGAGGAGTTACATGGAGGACTGACTTGGAGGAGCAACACGGAGGAGCTACATGGAGGAGGGACATGGAGGAGTGACTTGGAAAACATATAGAAGTGGAACTTGGAGAAGTGACAGGGTTGATCAGGAAGTAGGGTCGATATGGTGGAGTGACATCGTGGAGGGACATGGGTGAGTGACTTGGAGGAGTGACATGGAGGATGGACATGGAGGAGTTACATGGAGGAGTGACATGGAGGAATGACATGGATGAGTGACATGGAGGAGTGACTTTGAGTAGCGACATGGAGGAGTGACCTGGAGGAGTGACATGGAGGAGTGACATGGAAGAGTGACATAGAGGAGAGACATGGATGAGAGACATGGAAGAGTGATATGGAGGAGTAACATAAAGGAGTAACATGAGGAATGACATGGATGAGTGACATGGAGGAGTGACAAGGAGGCTTGAGTTTGTGTAGCGACATGGAGGAGTGACATGAAGTAGCGACATGGAGAAGTGACCTGGAGGAGTGACATGAAGGAGTGAAATGGTGGAGTGACATGGAGGAGTGAGTTGTTAGAGCGACATGGAGTAGAGACATGGAGGAGTGACATAGAGGAGTGATATGGAGGAGTGACATAGTGGAATGACGTGGAGGAGAGACATGGAAGAGTGAAATGGAGAAGTGACAGGGCAGATAACAAAAGAAGATTGATATGGTGGAGTGACAAGGCGGAGGGACATGGATGAGTGTCATGGAGGAGTGACACGGAGGAGCAACATGGAGGAGCGACATGGAGGAGTGACATGGAAGAGTGAGTAGGTGTAGCGACATGGAGGATGGACATGGAGGAGTGACATGGAAGACATATAGAAGTGACATGGAGGAGTGAAATGGAGGAGTGACATAAACGAGTGACATGGAGGAATGACATGGTTGAGTGACATGGAGGAGTGACTTTGAGTAGTGACATGGAGGAGTGACCTTGAGGAGTGACATGGAGGAGTGAAATGGTGGAGTGACATGGAGGAGTGACCTGGAGGAGAGACATGGAGAAGTGAGTTGTTATAGCGACATGGAGGAGTGACCTTGAGGAGAGACATGGAGGAGTGAGTTGTTATAGCGACATGGAGGAGAGAAATGGAGGAGTGAAATGGTGGATTGACATGGAGGAGTGACATGGAGGAGTGAGTTTTTAGAGCGACATAGAGGAGAGACATGGAGGAGTGACATGTAGGAGTGACATGGAGGAGTTATATAGAGGAGTGACGTGGAGGAGAGACATGGAGGAGTGACATGGAGAAGTGACAGGGCGGATCAAAAAGGAGGGTTTATATGGTGGAGTGATATCACGGAGGGACATGGGTGAGTGACTTGGAGGAGTGACATGGAAGAGTGAAATTAGGAGTGAGTTTGTGTAGCGACATGGAGGAGTGACATGGAGTAGCTACATGCAGGAGTTACATGGAGGACTGACTTGGAGGAGAAACACGGAGGAGCGACATGGATGAGTGACATGGAGGAGTGACAAGGAGGGTTGAGTTTGTGTAGCGACATGGAGGAGTTACATGAAGTAGCGACATGGAGGAGTGACCTGGAGGAGCAACATGAAGGAGCGACATGGAGGAGTGACAAGGAGGATTGACTTGGTGTAGCGACATGGAGGAGTGACATGGAGGAGTGACATAGAGGAGTGACGTGGAGGAGAGACATGGAGAAGTGACATGGAGGACTGACATGGAAGAGTGACATGGAGAAGTGACAGGTCGGATAAATAAGGAAGATTGATAGGATGGAGTGACATGGAGGAGGGACATGGATGAGTGACATGGAGGAGTGAAATGGAAGAGTGAATTGGAGGAGTGACATAAAGGAGTGACATGGAGGAATGACATGGATGAGTGACATGGAGGAGTGAGAAGAAGTAGTGACATGGAGGAGTGACATTGAGGAGTGAGTTGGTGTAGCGACATGGAGGATGGACATGGAGGAGTGATATCGAGTAGCGACATGGAGGAGATACATGGAGGAGTGACATGGAGGAATGACATGGAGGAGCGACATGGAGGAGTGACATGGAGGAGTGATATCGAGTAGCGACATGGAGGAGATACATGGAGGAGTGACATGGAGGAATGACATGGAGGAGTGACATGGAGGAGGGACATGGAGGAGCGATATGGAGGAGTGACATGAAAGAGTGTAAAGGAGGGTTGAGTTTGTGTAGCGACATGGAGTGACATGAAGTAGTGACATTGAGGCGTGAAATTGAGGAGTGAGTTATTTTAGTGACATGGAGGAGTGACTTTGAGTAGCGACATGGAGGAGTGACCTGGAGGAGTGACATGGAGGAGTGAGTTGTTATAGCGACATGGAGGAGAGAAATGGAGGAGTGACATGGAGGAGTGAGTTAATGGAGCGATATGGAGGAGTCACATGGAGGAGTGACATGGAGGAGTGACATGGAGGAGTAACATGGAGGAAGGAGTTGGTTGAGCGACATGGAGGAGTCACATGGAGGTGTGACATGGAGGAGTGACATGGAGGAGTGACATGGAGGAGTAACATGGAGGAAGGAGTTTGTGGAGCGACATGGAGGAGTCACATGGAGGTGTGACATGGAGGAATGACATGGAGGAGTGACATGGAGGAGGGACATGGAGGACCGATATGGAGGAGTGACATGAAAGAGTGTAAAAGAGGATTTAGTTTATGTAGCGACATGGAGGAGTGACATGAGTAATGAGTTGGTTGTAGCGATATGGAGGAGTGACATGGAGGTGTGACATGGAGGAGTGATATAGAGGAGCAACGTGGAGGAGTGACATGGAGGAGGTACATGGAGGAGTGACATGGAAGACATATAGAAGTGACATGGATGAGTGACATGGAGGAGTGACAAGAAGGATTGAGTTGGTGTAGTGACATGGAGGAGTGACTTTGAGTAGCGACATGGAGGAGTGACATGGAGGAGTGACATAGAGGATTGATGTGGAGTAGTGACATGGAGGATGGACATGGAGGAGTGACTTGGAGAAGTGACAGGGTTGATCAGGAAGGAGGGTTGATATGGTGGAGTGACATCGTGGAGGGACATGGGTGAGTGACTTGGAGGAGTGACAAGGAGGAGCAACACGGAGGATAGACATGGAGGAGTGACATGGAGGATGGACATGGAGGAGTGAATTGGAGTTGTGACATAAAGGAGTGACATGGAGGAATAACATGGATGAGTGACATGGAGGAGTGACATGAAGTAGTGACATTGAGGCATGACATTGAGGAGTGAGTTGGTGTAGCGACATGGAGGAGTGACATTGAGTCACGTCATAGAGTAGTAGCATGGAGGAGTGACATGGAGGAGTGACATGGAGTAGTGACATGGAGGATGGACATGGAGGAGTGACTTGGAGAAGTGACAGGGTTGATCAGGAAGGAGGGTTTATATGGTGGAGTGACATCGTAGAAGGACATGGGTGAGTGACTTGGAGTAGTGACAAGGAGGAGCAACACGGAGGAGCGACATGGAGGAGTGACATAGAGTAGTTACATGGAGGATGGACATGGAGGAGTGACATGGAAGACATATAGAGGTGACATGGAGGAGTGAATTGGAGTTGTGACATGGAGGTGTGACATTGAGGAGTGAGTGTGTTTAGCGAGATGGAGGAGTGACATGGAGGAGTGACATGGAGTAGCGACATGGAGGAGATACATGGAGGAGTGACATGGAGGAATAACATGGAGGAGTGACATGAAAAAATAACAATGAGGAGTGACATTGAGGAGTGAGTTGGTGTAGTGACATGGAGGAGTGACTTTGAGTAGCGACTTGGAGGAGTGACCTGGAGGAGTGACATGTAAGAGTGAGTTGTTATAGCGACATGGAGGAGAGAAATGGAGGAGTGACATTAAGGAGTTACATTGAGGAGTAAGTTGGTGTAGCGACATGGAGGAGTGACCTGGAGGAGTGACATGGAGGAGTGAAATGGTGGAGTGACATGGAGGAGTGACATGGAGGAGTGAGTTGTTATAGCGACATGGAGGACAAACATGGAGGAGTGACATGGAGGAGTGACATGGAGGAGTGACATATAGGAGTGACATGGAGGAGAGACATGGAAGAGTGACATGGAGGAGTGAGTTGGTGTAGTGACATGGAGGAGTGACATGGAGTAGCGACATAGAGGATGGACATGGAGGAGTGACATGGAGTAGTGACATAGAGTAGTAACATGAGGAGTGAGTTTTTGTAGCGACATGGAGGATTGACATGGAGGAGTGACATGGAGGAGTGACATAGAGTAGCGACATGGAGGAGATACATGGAGGAGTGACATGGAGGAATGACATGGAGGAGTGACATGGAGGAGTGACATGAAGTAGTGACATTGAGGAGTGACATTGAGGAGTGAGTTGGTGTCGTGACATGGAGGAGTGTCTTTGAGGAGTGACAAGGAGGAGTGACATGGACGAGTGAGTTGTTAGAGCGACATGGAGGAGTGACATGGAGTAGCGACATGGAGGAGTGACATGAGTAATGAGTTAGTGTAGCGACATGGAGGAGTGACATGGAGGTGTGACTTGGATGAGTTACATAGAGGAGCGACGTGGAGGAGTGACATGGAGGAGGGACATGGAGGAGTGACATGGAAGACATATAGAATTGACATGGATGAGTGACATGGAGGAGTGACAAGAAGGGTTGAGTCGGTGTAGTGACATCGAGGAGTGACTTTGAGTAGCGACATGGAGGAGTGACCTGGAGGAGTTACATGGAGGAGTGAAATGGTGGGGTGAAATGGAGGAGTGAGTTGTTAGAGCGACAAGGAGGAGTGACATGGAGGAGTGACATAGACGATTGATGTGGAGTAGTGACATGGAGGATGGACATGGAGGAGTGACATCGAGAAGTGACATAGAAGACATATAGAGGTGAAATGGAGGAGTGAATTGGAGTTGTGACATAAAGGAGTGACATGGAGGAATGACATGGATGAATGACATGGAGGAGTGACAAGAAGTAATGACATGGAGGAGTGATATTGAGGAGTGAGTTGGTGTAGCGACATGGAGGAGTGACATGAAGTAGCGACATAGAGTAGTAACATGAGGAGTGAGTTTGTGTAGCGACATGGAGGAGTGACATGGAGGAGTGGCTTGGAGGAGTGACATAGACTTGCGACATGGAAGAGATACATGGAGGAGTGAAATGGAGGAATGACATGGAGGAGTGAATTGGTATAGCGACATGGAGGAGTGACATGGAGAAATGACAGGGCGGATAACCAAGGAGGGTTGATATGGTGGAGTGACATGGAGGAGTGACATGAGGAGTGACTTTGAGTAGCGACATGGAGGAGTGACCTGGAGTAGTGACATGGAGGAGTGACTTTGAGTAGCGACATGGAGGAGTGACCTGGAGGAGTGATATGGAGGAGTGAGTTGTTATAGCGACTTGGAGGAGAGAAATGGAGGAGTGACATGGATGAGTGACATTGAGGAGTGAGTTGCTGTAGTAACATGAAGGAGTTACTTTGAGTAGCGACATGGAGGAGTGACCTGGAGGAGTGACATGGAGGAGTGAAATGGTGGAGTGACATGGAGGAGTGAGTTGTTAGAGGGACATGGAGGAGAGACATGGAGGAGTGACATGGAGTAGCTACATGGTGGAGTTACATGGAGGAGTGGCATGGAGGAGTGACCAAGAGGAGTGACATGGAGGAGTGACATGGAGGAGTAACTTGGAGGAGTGACATAAAGGAGTGACATGGAGGAGTGACATGGAGGAGTAACATGGAGGAAGGAGTTGGTGGAGCGACATGGAGGAGTCACATGGAGTAGCAACATTGAGGAGTAACATGGAAGAGTGAGTTGGTGTAGCGAAATGGAGGAATGACATGGAGGAGTGACATGGAGGAGTGACATGGACGAGTGACATGAGGAGTGAGATTGTGTAGTGACAGGGAGGAGTGACATGGAGTAGCTACATGGAGGAGTTACATGGAGGAGTGACTTGGAGGAGCAACACGGAGGAGCGACATGGAGGAGTGACATGGAGTAGTGATATGATGGATGGAGATGGAGGAGTGAAATAGAAGACATATAGAAGTGACATGGAGGAGTGACTTGGAGGATTTACATAAAGGAGTGACATGGAGGAATGACATGGATGAGTGATATGGAGGAGTGACAAGGAGGAGTGAGTTGTTAGAGCGACATCAGGAGAGACATGGAGGAGTGACATGGAGGAATGATATGGATGAGTGACATGGAGGAGTGAGAAGAAGTAGTGACATGGAGGAGTGACATGGAGTAGCTACATGGAGGAGTTACATGGAGGAGTGACTTGGAGGAGCAACACGGAGGAGCGACATGGAGGAGTGACATGGAGTAGTGACATGATGGATGGACATGGAGGAGTGAAATGGAAGACATATAGAAGTGACATGGAGAAGTGAGTTGGAGGATTTACATAAAGGAGAAACATGGAGGAATGACATGGATGAGTGATATGGAGGAGTGACAAGGAGGATTGAGTTGGTATAGTGACATGAGGAGTGACGTAGAGGAGAGACGTCGTGGAGTGAAATGGAGGAGTGACATGGAGGAGCAACATGAAGGAGCGACATGGAGGAGTGACAAGGAGGATTGACTTGGTGTAGCGACATGAAGGAGTGACATGGAGCAGTGACATAGAGGAGTGACGTGGAGCAGTGACATGGAAGAGTGACATGGAGAAGTTACAGGTCGGATAACCAAGGAAGATTGATAGGATGGAGTGACATGGAGGAGGGACGTGGATGAGTGACATGGAGGAGTGACATGGAAGAGTGAATTGGAGGAGTGACATTGAGGAGTTAATTGGTGTAGCGACATGGAGGATGGACATGGAGTAGCAACATAGAGTAGTAACATGAGGAGTGAGTTTGTGTAGCGACATGGAGGAGTGACATGGAGGAGTGATATAGAGTAGCGACATGGAGGAGATACATGGAGGAGTGACATGGAGGAGGGACATGGAGGAGCGATATGGAGGAGTGACATGAAAGAGTGTAAAGGAGGATTGAGTTTGTGTAGCAACATGGAGTGACATGAAGTAGTGACATTGAGGAATGACATTGAGGAGTGAGTTGTTGTAGTGACATGGAGGAGTGACTTTGAGTAGCGACATGGAGGAGTGACCTGGAGGAGTGACATGGAGGAGTGAGTTGTTATAGCGACATGGAGGAGAGAAATGGAGGAGTGACATGGAGGAGTGAGTTGATGGAGCGACATGGAGGAGTCACATGGAGGAGTGACATGGAGGAGTGACATAGAGGAGTAACATGGAGGAAGGAGTTGGTTGAGCGACATGGAGGAGTCACATGGAGGTATGACATGGAGGAGTGACATGGAGGAGTGACATGGAGGAGTAACATGGAGTAAGGAGTTGGTGGAGCGACATGGAGGAGTCACATGGAGGTGTGACATGGAGGAATGACATGGAGGAGTGACATGGAGGAGGGACATGGAGGAGCGATATGGAGGAGTGACATGAAAGAGTGTAAAGGAGGATTTAGTTTATGTAGCGACATGGAGGAGTGACATGAAGTAGTAACATTGAGGAGTGACTTTGAGGAGTGAGTTGGTTTAGTGACATGGAGGAGTGACTTTGAGGAGTGACATGGAGGAGTGAAATGGTGGAGTGACATGGAGGAGTGAGTTGTTAGAGCGACATGGAGGAGTGACATGGAGGTGTGACATGGAGGAGTGACATAGAGGAGCGACGTGGAGGAGTGACATGGAGGAGGTACATGGAGGAATGACATGGAAGACATATAGAAGTGACATGGAGGAGTGACATGGAAGAGCAACATGGAGGAGCGACGTGGAGGAGTGAGTTGGTGGAGCGACATGGATTAGTCAAATGGAGTAGTGACATGGAAGAGTGACATGAAGTAGTGACATGGAGGAGTGACAAGAAGGATTGAGTTGGTGTCGTGACATGGAGGAGTGACTTTGATTAGCGACATGGAGGAGTGACTTGGAGGAGTGACATGGAGGAGTGAAATGGTGGGGTGACATGGAGGAGTGAGTTGTTAGAGCGGCATGGAGGAGTGACATGGAGGAGTGACATAGAGGATTGATGTGGAGTAGTGACATGGAGGATGGACATGGAGGAGTGACTTGGAGAAGTGACATGGAAGACATATAGAGGTGACATGGAGGAGTGAATTGGAGTTGTGACATAAAGGAGTGACATGGATGAGTGACATGGAGGAGTGACAAGAAGTAGTGACATTGAGGAGTGAGTTGGTGTAGCGACATGGAGGAATGACATGGAGTAGCAATATAGAGTAGTAACATGCGGAGTGAGTTTGTGTAGCAACATGGAGGAGTGGCATGGAGGATGGACATGGAGGAGTGACTTGGAGAAGTGACAGGGTTGATCAGGAAGGAGGGTTGATATGGTGGAGTAACATCGTGGAGGGACATGGGTGAGTGACTTGGAGGAGTGACAAGGAGGAGCAACACGGAGGAGCGACATGGAGGAGTGACATTAAGTAGTGACATGAAGGATGGACATGGAGGAGTGACTTGGAGAAGTGACAGGGTTGATCAGGAAGGAAGGTTTATATGGCTGAGTGACATCGTGGAAGGACATGGGAGAGTGACTTGGAGGAGTGACAAGGAGGAGCAACACGGAGGAGCAACATGGAGGAGTGACATAGAGTAGTGACATGGAGGATGGACATGGAGGAGTGACATGGAAGACATATAGAGGTGACATGGAGGAGTGAATTGGAGTTGTGACATAAAGGAGTGACATGGAGGAATGACATGGATGAGTGACATGGAGGAGTGACAACAAGTAGTGACATGGAGGAGTGACATGGAGGAGTGACATAGAGTAGCAATATGGAGGAGATACATGGAGGAGTGACATGGAGGATGACATGGAGGAGTGACATGAAGTAGTGACATTGAGGAGTGACATTGAGGAGTGAGTTGTTTGTAGCGACATGGAGGAGTGACTTTGAGTAGCGATGTGGAAGAGTTACCTGGAGGAGTGACATGGAGGAGTGAGTTGTTATAGCGACATGGAGGAGAGAAATGGAGGAATGACATGGACGAGTGACATGGAGGAGTGACAAGAAGTAGTGACATGGAGGAGTGAGTTTGTGTAGCGACATGGAGGAGTGACATGGAGTAGCTACATGGAGGAGTTACATGGAGGACTGACTTGGAGGAGCAACACGGAGGAGCTACATGGAGGAGGGACATGGAGGAGTGACTTGGAAGACATATAGAAGTGGAACTTGGAGAAGTGACAGGGTTGATCAGGAAGTAGGGTCGATATGGTGGAGTGACATCGTGGAGGGACATGGGTGAGTGACTTGGAGGAGTGACATGGAGGATGGACATGGAGGAGTTACATGGAGGAGTGACATGGAGGAATGACATGGATGAGTGACATGGAGGAGTGACTTTGAGTAGCGACATGGAGGAGTGACCTGGAGGAGTGACATGGAGGAGTAACATGGAAGAGTGACATAGAGGAGAGACATGGATGAGAGACATGGAAGAGTGATATGGAGGAGTAACATAAAGGAGTAACATGAGGAATGACATGGATGAATGACATGGAGGAGTGACAAGGAGGGTTGAGTTTGTGTAGCGACATGGAGGAGTGACATGAAGTAGCGACATGGAGAAGTGACCTGGAGGAGTGACATGAAGGAGTGAAATGGTGGAGTGACATGGAGGAGTGAGTTGTTAGAGCGACATGGAGTAGAGACATGGAGGAGTGACATAGAGGAGTGATATGGAGGAGTGACATAGTGGAATGACGTGGAGGAGAGACATGGAAGAGTGACATGGAGAAGTGACAGGGCAGATAACAAAAGAAGATTGATATGGTGGAGTGACAAGGCGGAGGGACATGGATGAGTGTCATGGAGGAGTGACACGGAGGAGCAACATGGAGGAGCGACATGGAGGAGTGACATGGAAGAGTGAGTAGGTGTAGCGACATGGAGGATGGACATGGAGGAGTGACATGGAAGACATATAGAAGTGACATGGAGGAGTGACATAAACGAGTGACATGGAGGAATGACATGGTTGAGTGACATGGAGGAGTGACTTTGAGTAGTGACATGGAGGAGTGACCTTGAAGAGTGACATGGAGGAGTGAAATGGTGGAGTGACATGGAGGAGTGACCTGGAGGAGAGACATGGAGAAGTGAGTTGTTATAGCGACATGGAGGAGTGACCTTGAGGAGAGACATGGAGGAGTGAGTTGTTATAGCGACATGGAGGAGAGAAATGGAGGAGTGAAATGGTGGATTGACATGGAGGAGTGACATGGAGGAGTGAGTTTTTAGAGCGACATAGAGGAGAGACATGGAGGAGTGACATGTAGGAGTGACATGGAGGAGTTATATAGAGGAGTGACGTGGAGGAGAGACATCGAGGAGTGACATGGAGAAGTGACAGGGCGGATCAAAAAGGAGGGTTTATATGGTGGAGTGATATCACGGAGGGACATGGGTGAGTGACTTGGAGGAGTGACATGGAAGAGTGAAATTAGGAGTGAGTTTGTGTAGCGACATGGAGGAGTGACATGGAGTAGCTACATGCAGGAGTTACATAGAGGACTGACTTGGAGGAGAAACACGGAGGAGCGACATGGATGAGTGACATGGAGGAGTGACAAGGAGGGTTGAGTTTGTGTAGCGACATGGAGGAGTTACATGAAGGAGAGACATAAACGAGTGACATGGAGGAATGACATGGTTGAGTGACATGGAGGAGTGACTTTGAGTAGTGACATGGAGGAGTGACCTTGAGGAGTGACATGGAGGAGTGAAATGGTGGAGTGACATGGAGGAGTGACCTGGAGGAGAGACATGGAGAAGTGAGTTGTTATAGCGACATGGAGGAGTGACCTTGAGGAGAGACATGGAGGAGTGAGTTGTTATAGCGACATGGACTTGGAAGACATATAGAAGTGGAACTTGGAGAAGTGACAGGGTTGATCAGGAAGTAGGGTCGATATGGTGGAGTGACATCGTGGAGGGACATGGGTGAGTGACTTGGAGGAGTGACATGGAGGATGGACATGGAGGAGTTACATGGAGGAGTGACATGGAGGAATGACATGGATGAGTGACATGGAGGAGTGACTTTGAGTAGCGACATGGAGGAGTGAC
Organism: Sebastes schlegelii; assembly: GCA_014673565.1. Lineage (NCBI taxonomy): Eukaryota > Metazoa > Chordata > Actinopteri > Perciformes > Sebastidae > Sebastes > Sebastes schlegelii. The sequence continues at coordinate 195,342 of VHQL01000234.1, forward strand.
CTGGAGGAGTGACATGGAGGAGTGACATGGAAGAGTGACATAGAGGAGAGACATGGATGAGAGACATGGAAGAGTGATATGGAGGAGTAACATAAAGGAGTAACATGAGGAATGACATGGATGAGTGACATGGAGGAGTGACAAGGAGGGTTGAGTTTGTGTAGCGACATGGAGGAGTGACATGAAGTAGCGACATGGAGAAGTGACCTGGAGGAGTGACATGAAGGAGTGAAATGGTGGAGTGACATGGAGGAGTGAGTTGTTAGAGCGACATGGAGTAGAGACATGGAGGAGTGACATAGAGGAGTGATATGGAGGAGAGACATAGTGGAATGACGTGGAGGAGAGACATGGAAGAGTGACATGGAGAAGTGACAGGGCAGATAACAAAAGAAGATTGATATGGTGGAGTGACAAGGCGGAGGGACATGGATGAGTGTCATGGAGGAGTGACACGGAGGAGCAACATGGAGGAGCGACATGGAGGAGTGACATGGAAGAGTGAGTAGGTGTAGCGACATGGAGGATGGACATGGAGGAGTGACATGGAAGACATATAGAAGTGACATGGAGGAGTGAAATGGAGGAGTGACATAAACGAGTGACATGGAGGAATGACATGGTTGAGTGACATGGAGGAGTGACTTTGAGTAGTGACATGGAGGAGTGACCTTGAGGAGTGACATGGAGGAGTGAAATGGTGGAGTGACATGGAGGAGTGACCTGGAGGAGAGACATGGAGAAGTGAGTTGTTATAGCGACATGGAGGAGTGACCTTGAGGAGAGACATGGAGGAGTGAGTTGTTATAGCGACATGGAGGAGAGAAATGGAGGAGTGAAATGGTGGATTGACATGGAGGAGTGACATGGAGGAGTGAGTTTTTAGAGCGACATAGAGGAGAGACATGGAGGAGTGACATGTAGGAGTGACATGGAGGAGTTATATAGAGGAGTGACGTGGAGGAGAGACATGGAGGAGTGACATGGAGAAGTGACAGGGCGGATCAAAAAGGAGGGTTTATATGGTGGAGTGATATCACGGAGGGACATGGGTGAGTGACTTGGAGGAGTGACATGGAAGAGTGAAATTAGGAGTGAGTTTGTGTAGCGACATGGAGGAGTGACATGGAGTAGCTACATGCAGGAGTTACATGGAGGACTGACTTGGAGGAGAAACACGGAGGAGCGACATGGATGAGTGACATGGAGGAGTGACAAGGAGGGTTGAGTTTGTGTAGCGACATGGAGGAGTTACATGAAGTAGCGACATGGAGGAGTGACCTGGAGGAGCAACATGAAGGAGCGACATGGAGGAGTGACAAGGAGGATTGACTTGGTGTAGCGACATGGAGGAGTGACATGGAGGAGTGACATAGAGGAGTGACGTGGAGGAGAGACATGGAGAAGTGACATGGAGGAATGACATGGAAGAGTGACATGGAGAAGTGACAGGTCGGATAAATAAGGAAGATTGATAGGATGGAGTGACATGGAGGAGGGACATGGATGAGTGACATGGAGGAGTGAAATGGAAGAGTGAATTGGAGGAGTGACATAAAGGAGTGACATGGAGGAATGACATGGATGAGTGACATGGAGGAGTGAGAAGAAGTAGTGACATGGAGGAGTGACATTGAGGAGTGAGTTGGTGTAGCGACATGGAGGATGGACATGGAGGAGTGATATCGAGTAGCGACATGGAGGAGATACATGGAGGAGTGACATGGAGGAATGACATGGAGGAGCGACATGGAGGAGTGACATGGAGGAGTGATATCGAGTAGCGACATGGAGGAGATACATGGAGGAGTGACATGGAGGAATGACATGGAGGAGTGACATGGAGGAGGGACATGGAGGAGAGATATGGAGGAGTGACATGAAAGAGTGTAAAGGAGGATTGAGTTTGTGTAGCGACATGGAGTGACATGAAGTAGTGACATTGAGGCGTGAAATTGAGGAGTGAGTTATTTTAGTGACATGGAGGAGTGACTTTGAGTAGCGACATGGAGGAGTGACCTGGAGGAGTGACATGGAGGAGTGAGTTGTTATAGCGACATGGAGGAGAGAAATGGAGGAGTGACATGGAGGAGTGAGTTAATGGAGCGATATGGAGGAGTCACATGGAGGAGTGACATGGAGGAGTGACATGGAGGAGTAACATGGAGGAAGGAGTTGGTTGAGCGACATGGAGGAGTCACATGGAGGTGTGACATGGAGGAGTGACATGGAGGAGTGACATGGAGGAGTAACATGGAGGAAGGAGTTTGTGGAGCGACATGGAGGAGTCACATGGAGGTGTGACATGGAGGAATGACATGGAGGAGTGACATGGAGGAGGGACATGGAGGACCGATATGGAGGAGTGACATGAAAGAGTGTAAAAGAGGATTTAGTTTATGTAGCGACATGGAGGAGTGACATGAGTAATGAGTTGGTGTAGCGATATGGAGGAGTGACATGGAGGTGTGACATGGAGGAGTGATATAGAGGAGCAACGTGGAGGAGTGACATGGAGGAGGTACATGGAGGAGTGACATGGAAGACATATAGAAGTGACATGGATGAGTGACATGGAGGAGTGACAAGAAGGATTGAGTTGGTGTAGTGACATGGAGGAGTGACTTTGAGTAGCGACATGGAGGAGTGACCTGGAGGAGTGACATGGAGGAGTGAGTTGTTAGAGCGACATGGAGGAGTGACATGGAGGAGTGACATAGAGGATTGATGTGGAGTAGTGACATGGAGGATAGACATGGAGGAGTGACTTGGAGAAGTGACAGGGTTGATCAGGAAGGAGGGTTGATATGGTGGAGTGACATCGTGGAGGGACATGGGTGAGTGACTTGGAGGAGTGACAAGGAGGAGCAACACGGAGGATAGACATGGAGGAGTGACATGGAGGATGGACATGTAGGAGTGAATTGGAGTTGTGACATAAAGGAGTGACATGGAGGAATAACATGGATGAGTGACATGAGGAGTGACAATAAGTAGTGACATGGAGGAGTGACATTGAGGAGTGAGTTGGTGTAGCGACATGGAGGAGTGACATTGAGTCACGTCATAGAGTAGTAACATGGAGGTGTGACTTGGAGGAGTTACATAGAGGAGCGACGTGGAGGAGTGACATGGAGGAGGGACATGGAGGAGTGACATGGAAGACATATAGAATTGACATGGATGAGTGACATGGAGGAGTGACAAGAAGGGTTGAGTCGGTGTAGTGACATCGAGGAGTGACTTTGAGTAGCGACATGGAGGAGTGACCTGGAGGAGTTACATGGAGGAGTGAAATGGTGGGGTGACATGGAGGAGTGAGTTGTTAGAGCGACAAGGAGGAGTGACATGGAGGAGTGACATAGACGATTGATGTGGAGTAGTGACATGGAGGATGGACATGGAGGAGTGACATCGAGAAGTGACATAGAAGACATATAGAGGTGAAATGGAGGAGTGAATTGGAGTTGTGACATAAAGGAGTGACATGGAGGAATGACATGGATGAATGACATGGAGGAGTGACAAGAAGTAATGACATGGAGGAGTGATATTGAGGAGTGAGTTGGTGTAGCGACATGGAGGAGTGACATGAAGTAGCGACATAGAGTAGTAACATGAGGAGTGAGTTTGTGTAGCGACATGGAGGAGTGACATGGAGGAGTGACATGGAGGAGTGACATAGACTTGCGACATGGAAGAGATACATGGAGGAGTGAAATGGAGGAATGACATGGAGGAGTGAATTGGAATAGCGACATGGAGGAGTGACATGGAGAAATGACAGGGCGGATAACCAAGGAGGGTTGATATGGTGGAGTGACATGGAGGAGTGACATGAGGAGTGAGTTTGTGTAGCGACATGGAGGAGTGACATGGAGTAGCTACATGGAGGAGTTACATGGAGGAGTAACTTGGAGGAGCAACACGGAGGAGTGACATGGAGGAGTGACATGGATTAGTACATGGAATAGCTACATGTGGAAGGGACATGTAGAAGTGACAGGGTTTATCAAGAAGGAGGGTTGATATGGTGGAGTGACATGGAGGAGTGACATGGAGGAGTGACATGGAGGAGTTACAAGGAGGGTTGAGTTGGTGTAGCGACATTGAGGAGTGACATGGAGGAGTGACATAGAGTAGCGACATGGTGGAGTCACATGGAGTAGCAACATGGAGGAATGACATAAAGTTGTGACATGGAGGAGTGACATTGAGGAGTGAGTTGGTGTAGTGACATGGAGGAGTCACTTTGAGTAGCGACATGGAGGAGTGACCTGGAGGAGTGACATGGAGGACTGAAATGGTGGAGTGACATGGAGGAGTGAGTTGTTATAGCGATATGGAGGAGAAACATGGAGGAGTGACATGGAGGAGTTACATGGAGGAGTGACATAGAGGAGTGACGTGGAGGAGAGACATGGAGAAGTGACATGGAGGACTGACATGGAGGAGTGACATAGAGGAGTGACGTGGAGGAGAGACATGGAAGAGTGACATGGAGAAGTGACATGGCGGATGGACATGGAGGAGTGACTTAGAGAAGTGACAGCATTGATCAGGAAGTAGGGTTGATTTGGAGGAGTGACATCGTTGAGGGACATGGGTGAGTCACTTGGAGGAGTGACAAGGAGGAGCAACACGGAGGAGCGACATGGAGGAGTGACATGGAGTAGTGACATGGAGGATGGACATGGAGGAGTGACGTGGAAGACATATAGAGGTGACATGGAGGAGTGAATTGGAGGAGTGACATGGAGGAATGACATGGAGGAGTGACAAAAAGTATTGACATGGAGGAGTGACATTTAGGAGTGAGTTGGTGTAGTGACATGGAGGAGTGACTTTGAGTAGCGACATGGAGGAGTGACATGAAGTAGTGACTTTGAGGAGTGAGTTGGTGTCGTTACATGGAGGAGTGACTTTTGTAGCGACATGGAGGAGTGACCTGGAGGAGTGACATGGAGGAGTGAAATGGTGGAGTGACATGGAGGAGTGACATAGAGGATTGATGTGGAGTAGTGACATGGAGGATGGACATGGAGGAGTGACTTGGAGAAGTGATCGGGTGGATCAGGAAGGAGGGTTGATATGGTGGAGTGACATCACGGAGGGACATGGGTGAGTGACTTGGAGGAGTGACATGGAGGAGTGACATGGAGGAGAGACATGAGGAGTGAGTTTGTGTAGCGAGATGGAGGAGTGACATTGAGTAGCTACATGGAGGAGTTACATGAGGAGTGACTTGGAGGAGCAACACGGAGGAGCGACATGGAGGAGTGGCATGGAGGAGTGACCTAGAAGAGTGACATGTAGGAGTGACATGGAGGGGTGACATGGAGGAGTGACATAGAGTAGCGACATGGAGGAGATACATGGAGGAGTGACATGGAGGAATGACATGGAGGAGTGACATGGAGGAGGGACATGGAGGAGTGACATGAAGTAGTGACTTTGAGGAGTGAGTTGGTGTCGTTACATGGAGGAGTGACTTTTTGTAGCGACATGGAGGAGTGACCTGGAGGAGTGACATGGAGGAGTGAAATGGTGGAGTGACATGGAGGAGTGACATAGAGGATTGATGTGGAGTAGTGACATGGAGGATGGACATGGAGGAGTGACTTTGAGCAGCGACATGGAGGAGTGACCTGGAGGAGTGACATGGAGGAGTGAAATGGTGGAGTGACATGGAGGAGTGAGTTGTTATAGCGACATGGAGGAGAGAAATGGAGGAGTGATATGGAGGAGTGACATTGAGGAGTGAGTTGGTGTAGTAACATGCAGGAGTGACTTTGAGTATTGACATGGAGGAGTGACATGGAGGAGTAACATGGAGGAACGAGTTGGTTGAGCGACATGGAGGAGTCACATGGAGGTGTGACATGGAGGAGTGACATGGAGGGGTGACATGGAGGAGTAACATGGAGGAAGGGAGTTGGTGGAGCGACATGGAGGAGTCACATGGAGGTGTGACATGGAGGAATGACATGGAGGAGTGACATGGAGGAGGGACATGGAGGACCGATATGGAGGAGTGACATGAAAGAGTGTAAAAGAGGATTTAGTTTATGTAGCGACATGGAGGAGTGACATGAGTAATGAGTTGGTGTAGCGATATGGAGGAGTGACATGGAGGTGTGACATGGAGGAGTGATATAGAGGAGCAACGTGGAGGAGTGACATGGAGGAGGTACATGGAGGAGTGACATGGAAGACATATAGAAGTGACATGGATGAGTGACTGGAGGGAGTGACAAGAAGGATTGAGTTGGTGTAGTGACATGGAGGATGGACATGGAGGAGTGACTTGGAGAAGTGACAGGGTTGATCAGGAAGGAAGGTTTATATGTGGGAGTTGACATCGTAGAAGTACATGGGTGAGTGACTTGGAGTAGTGACAAGGAGGAGCAACACGGAGGAGCTTCATGGAGGAGTGACATAGAGTAGTGACATGGAGGATGGACATGGAGAGTGACATGGAAGACATATAGAGGTGACATGGAGGAGTGAATTGGAGTTGTGACATGGAGGTGTGACATTGAGGAGTGAGTGTGTGTAGCGACATGGAGGAGTGACATGGAAGAGTGACATGGAGTAGCGACATGGAGGAGATACATGGAGGAGTGACATGGAGGAATAACATGGAGGAGTGACATGAAAAAGTAACAATGAGTTAGTGACATTGAGGAGTGAGTTGGTGTAGTGACATGGAGGAGTGACTTTGAGTAGCGACTTGGAGGAGTGACCTGGAAGGAGTGACATGTAAGAGTGAGTTGTTATAGCGACATAGAGGAGAGAAATGGAGGAGTGACATTAAGGAGTTACATTGAGGAGTAAGTTGGTGTAGCGACATGGAGGAGTGACCTGGAGGAGTGACATGGAGGAGTGAAATGGTGGAGTGACATGGAGGAGTGACATGGAGGAGTGAGTTGTTATAGCGACATGGAGGACAAACATGGAGGAGTGACATGGAGGAGTGACATGGAGGAGTGACATATAGGAGTGACATGGAGGAGAGACATGGAAGAGTGACATGGAGGAGTGAGTTGGTGTAGTGACATGGAGGAGTGACATGGAGTAGCGACATAGAGGATGGACATGGAGGAGTGACATGGAGTAGTGACATAGAGTAGTAACATGAGGGAGTGAGTTTTGTAGCGACATGGAGGAGTGACATGGAGAGTGACATGAGGAGTGACATAGAGTAGCGACATGGAGGGAGATACATGGAGGAGTGACATGGAGGAATGACACTGGAGGAGTGACATGGAGGAGTGACATGAAGTAGTGACATTGAGGAGTGACATTGAGGAGTCAGTTGGTGTCGTGACATGGAGGAGTGGTCTTTGAGGAGTGACAAGGAGGAGTGACATGGACGAGTGAGTTGTTAGAGCACATGGAGGAGTGACATGGAGTAGCGACATGGAGGAGTGACATGAGTAATGAGTTGGTGTAGCGACATGGAGGAGTGACATGGAGTGTGACTTGGAGGAGTTACATAGAGAGCGACGTGGAGGAGTGACATGGAGGAGGGACATGGAGGAGTGACATGGAATACATATAGAATTGACATGGATGAGTGACATGGAGGAGTGACAAGAAGGGTTGAGTCGGTGTAGTGACATCGAGGAGTGACTTTGAGTAGCGACATGGAGAGTGACCTGGAGGAGTTACATGGGAGGAGTGAAATGGTGGGGTGACATGGAGGAGTGAGTTGGTTAGAGCGACATGGAGGAGTGGACATGGAGGAGTGACATAGACGATTGATGTGGAGTAGTGACATGGAGGATGGACATGGAGGAGTGACATGGAGAAGTGACATAGAAGACATATAGAGGTGACATGGAGGAGTGAATTGGAGTTGTGACATAAAGGAGTGACATGGAGGAATGACATGGATGAATGACATGGAGGAGTGACAAGAAGTAATGACATGGAGGAGTGACATTGAGGAGTGAGTTGGTGTAGCGACATGGAGGAGTGACATGGAGTAGCGACATAGAGTAGTAACATGAGGAGTGAGTTTGTGTAGCGACCTGGAGGAGTGACATGGAGGAGTGACATGGAGGAGTGACATAAGACTTGCGACATGGAAGAGATACATGGAGGAGTGAAATTGGAGGAATGACATGGAGGACGTGAATTGGTATAGCGACATGGAGGAGTGACATGGAGAAATGACAGGGCGGATAACCAAGCGAGTGGTTGATATGGTGGAGTGACATGGAGGAGTGACATGAGGAGTGAGTTTGTGTAGCGACATGGAGGAGTGACATGGAGTAGCTACATGGAGGAGTTACATGGAGGAGTAACTTGGAGGAGCAACACGGAGGAGCGACATGGAGGAGTGGCATGGAGGAGTGACCTAGAAGAGTGACATGTAGGAGTGACATGGAGGTGGTGACATGGAGGAGTTGACATAGAGTAGCGACATGGAGGAGATACATGGAGGAGTGACATGGAGGAATGACATGGAGGAGTGACATGGAGGAGGACATGGAGGAGCAAATGGGGGAGTGACATGAAAGAGTGTAAGGAGGATTGAGTTTGTGTAGCGAAATGAAGGAGTGACATGAAGTGGTATTATTGAGGAGTGACATTGTGGAGTGAGTCTGTGTAGTGACATGAAGGAGTGACTTTGAGCAGCGACATGGAGGAGTGACCTGGAGGAGTGACATGGAGGAGTGAAATTGGGAGTGACATGGAGAGTGAGTTGTTAGAGCGACATGGAGGAGAGAAATCAAGGAGTGACATGGAGGAGTGACATGGAGGAGTGACATTGAGGTGTGACATGGAGGAGTTACATAGAGGAGCGACGTGGAGGAGTGACATGGAGAAGTGACATGGATAAGTGACATGGAGGAGTGACAAGAAGTATTGAGTTGGTGTAGTGACATGGCGGAGGGACATAGATGAGTTACATAGAGGAGTGACATGGAAGAGCAACATGGAGGAGCGACGTGGAGGAGTGAGTTGGTGGAGCGACCTGGAGGAGTCACATGGAGTAGCGACATGGAGGAGTGACATGAAGTATGACATGGAGGAGTGATATTGAGGAGCGAGTTGGTGTAGTGACATGGAGGAGTGACTGATTAGCGAAATGGAGGAGTGACCTGGAGGAGTGACATGGAGGAGTGCAATGGTGGAGTGACATGGAGGAGTGAGTTGTTATAGCGACATGGAGGACAAACATGGAGGAGTGACATGGAAGAGTGACATGGAGGAGTGAGTTGGTGTAGCGACATGGAGG